>JALDNG010000811.1:0-84141 GCA_024349245.1 Neodontobutis hainanensis
GAGTCCAAACCTGAGACCTGGAGCGAGGGCTGGAGCGAGGGCTGGAGCGAGGGCTGGAGCGAGGGCTGGAGCGAGGGCTGGAGCGAGGGCTGGAGCGAGGGCTGGAGCGAGGGCTGGAGCGAGGGCTGGAATATACGCTGGAAACATTCACACAAAGTCTGCTGACCGATCTGGCAGGGAAGAGGTGGAAAGGAGCGGTTTAAATACCTCACTGATGGTAATAGATTGCAGGTGCTTGGAACAGGTGGCAGTGATGAGATGAAGGAAGGAGAAGGAAAGTGGAGCGGATCCCTGAGGGAGACGGAGTGGATCTGACAATAGGTCTACTAAGGGATGTAATATTGGAGAGGCTTATTCAAGTCCTCAATCATTCCCCCATTGATATGGACTTCCTTGAATTTATTTGTTCACAAGAGATTATTTTGACAAATGCTGTGGCCAACTCCATTAACATCCCACCAGTTGTGGAAAGACTACACAGTCTTCTAGATTACATCTATTGTTGTCAACCTGAAATACCAGATGTGTATTCGGAGCAAGCACAAGGAGCAACTGTCCATGACTCTTGGAATGATCCCTCAGCATCTTGGCGTATCTAAAAGTGTTCAGAGATGTCTTGCTGAAAACAACATGTCAGTTATAAACACATACTCAAAAATAACAGATGAAGAACTGGACCATATGGTGGCAGATATCAAGACAACAATGCCACATGCTGGGTATAGAGTTTATTCAAAACCATTTACCAAAAACTATTATTGAAACTCTATTTTCTATACTATTGTCATCTCCTATTGTATCAATAACCAATCAACACACACACGTAATACATTCTAGATATTCATCTTAAATGCACTCTGATAAAGATTAAAGCTGTAACTTACAAACTGAATAAATTAACTTTCACCAGCAGACCACACTATAGTAGATTTTATATATTAATCACACTTTTTTTCTTTCATTTAGACTTAAAATACAAAAACATTTTTTAATTTAGGTACTATATTAAAAGTCTGTTGACCTTCGGAAATACAGTCTATAGTCAAGGATAGGGAAAGTAGTTCTGGTGAGGTGGAGCTTTTAGTAACTTACCTAACTTAACTGACAGATTGTTTTACAATGGATAATTCGATATTACCATATGAATAGATAATCCTTAAATAATGTTTTATACAGAAGAAAATGTGTATTATTAAGGTTTCACATCACTTAATTGGATACAAATTCCAGAGATTACATTATTATAGGCCTGTTTAGATTTTGCTGTCGTGCAAAAAGCTAGTGAAATTGGGAAAACATTTTAGACTTAGTGTGTAGTGTGTAAGTAATAATTTCACCTTCAATATTGTAATTTTAATGACCGATGGATCAAAAGCAGAAGAGCAGAAATGTTGGTGTGTTGTAGCCATTTGTGTGGGCCCTGGAGATAGTTTTCAGATAATTCCAATGATGCAACAAATTTAAATTGAAAACAAATAATTTAATTAAAATGATATTACAATAAAACAAAATATATCCTGTGGTTCACAGAAATAGAAATGTAAAATATGTAGGTACATAACTGTGCTTGACTTTGGAATGAATCTTAATGGCTGGATGATTATAGACAAAATGTGGAGAATAAAGTCTGTCTCACTGGGACAAAGTGGTCCAAATAGTGTCCTGTTCCAACTGTGCAGTATCAGTCAATCAATGTTATTGTTGTTATATGTTATTGTTATTGTCCCAAGTGCAGTGTCGCGCAACAGAACATACAGCACAAAAACACACAAATACATTTGTATATGTGTCACACATTCATACAGTAAAGGTACTGTTACCAGCTATTATCAGTGTAAATAATACAGCTTATTGAAATTATTATAAGTCACAAACTCTCGGGAGCAGTGGCCTGCTTTGAATAAGAACTGACTGGTCAGGTTGAGATTCCGGAGTTTGTTGCGTTTTTATTCATTTGAGCCTTATTTATGTCCCCTGTCTCTGACACCGCTGAGTTTTGAAGGCAGGACGCAGTCAAATCTCACATTTAAAACTTACATTTAATTAATATTATTTATTTTTTTAGTTTCTGCTGCAAAGAGAATCACACGTGGGATAGAACTTCAGTTTGTAGGACACATCACTCAAACCCCGGTGTAGTATGGTCTTGCTGCAGTCAGGAGAGGTACTAATAAATCAAAAAGTAAAAAATACAACTATTATTATTATGTAATAAAGAAATACATTTAGTAGTGTGACATCATATTTTGTTTATTCTGTTACACAAATGATTGCATTGACCAGTAGATGAATGGTTCTCTCATGAATAACTTTTGCTGCCATCTAGTGAGGTAACAGAGGTACTACATTAGGGCTTATATTTATCAAGTTAGTCATTTTCTGTTAATAGGTATAGGCATAATGTCCAAAGACATGCATGTATAGGTCAACTGTCAAAAAAAGTGTCCATAGTGAATGTTTCATCTCAAGGGATTTATCCTCACAAAAATGTGAATAAATAAATAAATAACCGTAACTATACAATCCAAACTTTAAAAAGTATATATTATCCGCTTGTACCTTTTGTACTATTCTACATACGTTTTCCATATTTATTTTTTTGTTTTTGCTTAAAAAACAGTGTGATTATTGTAGCTTAACTTGTTTGACTTTTACATTGAAAGTAAAGTGAGCTTATACCCGGATGTGGGTGTGTCCTGTTGCCAGATAACATGCAGGATATTCAAATAGTAGATTTATAATGCTATACATGACGGTGGCACGGTGGCAGAGTGGTTAGCACTCATGCCTCACAGCAAGAAGGTCCTGGGTTCAATTCCCATCAAGAACAGGGCCTTTCTGTGTGTTTCCTCCGGGTACTCCGGTTTCCCCTAACAACAAAAATATGTACAATATAGGACTACAGATGGAAATTAGCTGTTAAGCTATAATCTGGTACAAGCATCTCTGCTCCGGCTTAATGTACATTGTACGCTGTCCTAAATAAACTATAAAAAATCTTTTAGATCAGTGGTAAACCCAGAAGCAAATGTGCAACATTTTGAAAGAACTGTTATTTCCCTTTGCACATCAACTGGTTTATAAAACAAAAAGTGAGCTCTGGACACAGATGAAGCTTTAGACGACTCTCAGATCCACTTTTAATGTCTATTTCTTAGAGTGTCACCTGGATGACTGTTAGTGTTTAAATTAACCAAATCTCCGGACACAGAATCTGGCACTAGGAACATGGAATGTTACCTCGCTGGCGGAGAAGGAGCCTGAGCTTGTGCGGGAGGTTGAGAGATACTGACTCTAGATAGTTGTGCTTACCTCCATGCACAGCTTGGGCTCTGGAACCCAACTGGACTCTCCAATACTCTGGAATTGCCTGCAGTGAGAGGCGGCTTGTTCATAGCCACCCAGATCAGCCACAATGTGTTGGAGTTTACCCTGGTGAACAAGAGGATGTCATGTCCGAACCTCGTGTCTGTTGTATGTTTGTAGTTAAATTCCTGTGTCTTATTGTGAAGTGTCTCACCCCTGCCTGTATGTGAGATTGACTTCCTGCCCTTGTGTCTTTCCCTCCTTTGTGATTGCCTGCTCCGCCCTTAATGTGTTCCACCTGTGTCTCATTTTGTTCCCATTATAGTCTGTGTGTTTTCCCCTGTCCTGGGCTGGATTATATCCTCAAGTTTGTAGTCCCTATCCTTGTGTTTTGGTATTCAGTGTTTCCTTGTGTGTTTGAATTAAACCCTTTGAACCATCTCCCTCGTGTGGGTCTGCACCGTGAGTCCTTCTGTCGTTCCTGACAAGGTTGGTTCCTGACAGTACAATCCAGCCACAAATATGGACTCCGCGGACCCGGTTTTTGATGTCCTTCAGGCACATGCTCAACACCTTCACCAAATGGTGGAGCGGGTCATCTCGTTCCGCCAGGAGGTGAGGGAGGCAGCTAGGAACCGGAATCAGGCCTATTCCCGCATATCAACCCAGATGGGGTTGTTAATGCAGCTGATGCAAGGGAGGCAGGCCTCACCAGTGTTTCTGGAGGTAGATGACCCATACCAGCAGTGCCGATCCTGAACTCCCTGGGTCCCTAAGCAAAATTCTGCTAAGGGGCCCTCTAACTGACCCGTCTAACTGACTAAGTTAGACCTGTGACGCAGGTCTAACTGACCTGTGTCACGGGTCGGTTAGATCCACACAGTCACACCAGACACTTCAGTGATCCCAATACAATCCTCCCTCCTTTAAACAAAACAGTCGACAATATAGAACAGAATGAGGTTCAAACAAACAATATTTATTGAATAGAGTATTTCCTATAGAATATTAAGATAACAAGTGAATATTATTAAGTAAGTGAATATTAACGTAAACATAAATAAGAAGAAAATAATAAATTAGGCTATAACTCTGAGCTTTGGCTTTTGGGATTAACTTAGGTTCTCTCTATAGCCTGGGCATTTTCGGCATCAGTATGGGCAACACCAGTCTATTTGGACTGTCTATAAGAAACTGAGAAGAATATCACATAGTTAGTTAAACAGTCATTTACATAGTCTTACATGTTACTCGTTACATGTTACAAATGCGTAAACATTTGAATGTTTGAATTAAAATCCTACTATCAAAATATTCATTTTCTGCACTTTCTTGAGGCAAAATCATCAATGATGTCATCATAGGACAGGTGTTTCCCCACATCATGATTTATGCTCATGATGGCCAATCCACTCAAACGTTCCTGTGACATTGAAGACCTCAGGTAGCTTTTGATGAGCTTTAATTTTGAAAAGCTCCTCTCTGACGATGCTACTGTTACAGGCAGGGTGACTGCAATTCTTAGGGCTATCCAAAGATTAGGATAGAGTTCCTCCAGGTTTTTCTCACAGAGAAATGAAAGCAATTCAAATGCAGTCATCTTATCTGATGGCAGATCAGGTAAATTCTGAATCTCGTGTGCCAGATCCATTCCACTGATGTCATAGTCATCTCTGAAGGTATTTTGAACTTCCATGCAGTGAGCCTTTAAAGATTCACTAGACATCTGTGAGGCAGTGCTGAAGTTTAGCAACACTCTATATTTGGATTTCACCTGGATGAGTGTTTCAAATCTCTCATCCATGGATGTCACAGCAGAGTCAACCACAATGTTGAAGAAGTTGACTTCAAGGTTTTTCAGTGCATCAGTCATTGGTTCATTAGGAAGCCTCATAGCTGAAATGCCTCTTGCTGTTTTTCAGTCTCTTCTCTTTCAGAACAGCCTCCACATTCATTACTTCGCAAATGCTTGTGGCTGTTGTCTGTGCCTCAGAGAATCCAGTGTCCCGGTATGTAGTGAGGGAAGCCTTTGCATTCGAGATTAAATTAACTGCTATATCCAACTGCATTGAGGCGGATTGGAGGAGCTTATTCACTATGTTTGTAATAGTCAGTATTTCACACCATACGACACAGCAAATCAAGAAGTGGTAGGACCCAACTTCCTCTGCAAGTGCTTGTGCCTCTACTTTGGCCACAGGATCATTGATTGTCTGTCTGGCTTCCAGTAATGCCTCCCGAACCTCAGATGCCTGGTGCCTTATTGCATGAACGCTTTTGAGCCTACTCTCCCATCTTGTGTCACTCCATGATTTCATGGTTATCTTTACGTGTTTCTTCAAAACACTCCATATTTGTGTGCCAGCTGAAAAGAGGGTGAAGAGCACATGTGCTCCACATGGGACAAACACAACTCTGGAAATTCTTCTGAGCAGTCTGGCTTGTAGTTCTTGGTTCTTGCCTTTCATGTTGGCCCCATTATTAAAAGCTTGCTTTCTGCTTCAGCTCATTCAGCTTATTTAAGATGACAGTGGACAGATTTAAACCTGTTGTAGCCTCAACATTTACAAAGCCGAGGAAGTGCTCCTTGATCTCTGGCTTTCCCCATAAAGCCACGCTTCTCAGAATAATGGACATTTGCTCTTGGTGACTAATGTCAGGTGGACAGTCCAAGATAATGGAGAAGTACTTTGAGTCTCTTATTTGAGTCACTATTGCTTCCAGAATTTTGCCACTCACAATCTGTATTAGCTCATTCTGTGTGTGCTGCTCAAGGTAATGAGCATGTGTCTGTCCATCTTTAATTTTGCTGAGATGGTTTTCCATAATGTGATCAAATTTTGCCAGTAATTCAACCTCTTTTAGGAAGTTTCCATTATCTGGCTGGAAGAGTTTTTCTGACGAACCCCTGAATTCTAGGTTTTGTTCAGCCAGAGACTGGGTGATACTTATTAAACGTGTAAGGACATTACGCCATCTCTTTCTTTCAGCCTCATAAATGGTCATTTGTATCTGGTCAAGAGTCTGACCCTGACTTAGGCGCAGATCAGGTTCTCTCCACTTAATCATATTTTGTGTGTGTTCAGGACTACTCTCATGGTGTTTCAGAATGGCATTGATATTCGACCAGTCATTCACAACTTCCTTTATAATTTTATTGTATTTTGTAGAAAAGAGCTTACAGCAAAAACAATAAACAGCATTGTTTTTGATTGAGTATGTAAGCCAGCTCCTGTGAATATTTTCCCCATTTGACAGTTTTCTCTGTAATAAGCCTGAATGGAAAGCTCTTCTAGACTTGTCTTTAGGGAAAGAAAAATCCAGTCCTGGTTTGTATGGACCTCTGCGCACTAACTCAGTCCTCATAAAGTCTGTTAAGACGGGGGGCCAATCTGCTGGGTCATTTGGTGGAGCGGCAAATGTTCTATTTGGGTCTGAGCTGCTTGTATCTGCTGCTGACTGTACACCTCTGGTTGTGCTAGTACTGACTGAGGCTGCCTGTACTTCACCTGGGTCTGTCACTGTGTTCCTACTTTCTAAAGACGTCTGTACTGTATTTGCTGAAGCTGGCTGTATTGTGTTTGTGCTAGAACTGGCTGAGACTGCCTGTACTTCACCTGGGTCTGTGTTAGTACTTGCTGAAGACTGCTGTGCTGTATTTGCTGAAGCTGGCTCTTCTGGGTCTGTGCTAGTACTGGCTGAGGCTGGATGTATATCAACTGAGTCTGTGCTTGTACTGGCTGATGGTCCAGCATCTCCTCTACTGACAAACTTAAGCATAGCACATGCAAATTATAGATAACTCGTTTTATAAGCTGCATCAGACACATTCAAACTTGCTCCCAATTTTCTTTTATACATTTTCAAATATAAAATACTATTTATACTATGGCTTGGCTTTTGTAATATTTAACTAGTGAACTAGTTATGCAGATATCAATAATCCCTGTGAGTGATGACATCATTGATATCAAGAATGAACTTTTGTACAAGTTAACATGTAATTCCTGATATCAAAAATAGACATTGGTAGATAAAAATGTAACTGACGGATGTAAAATGTAAATGTAAGCTATTAGTATTAATATTATTAGTATTAGCTATTATTGACTAACTATTAGTAAAAATAATCAAGAATTGACATTGCAAATAGTAAAAAAATGTAATGCTTGATATCAAAAATGCATAAACTGTGAATGAATAAAAACTAAAATGGCTTGCCATAGCATGTTAAAGGTTTTTTTGTTTTTTTTGTAATATATATGGTGAAGCAATTCTTGATTTATGGTTATTATTAACTGAGGGATGTGCATCCACACATTGCCAGTATGTCCAGCTAATCAACATTTTAAATTCAATATAGCCTATAAATCAAGTCAATCACTGTCAAATTATCACTACATTGCTTTCCATTTTGCATAATTAGTGCAGTGCAGTTGTAGGCCTATAGAGTTTTTAACTACACATTGACTGAGACTAGATAATCAGTGTCTTGTTTTAAAAGTATGTAGGCTATGTATAATGTGCACTTTTGATGAGGAGTGCCATCATTCACGCCCATATATTGTACAGTCTGTCTGGTCTCAACATATATTTCTGCTTGAAAAATGCGCATTTCATTTTGTGCATGCGTGCATATGAACGCATGATAACAACGCAACGCGGTTATCTTTTCCGAGCTGAAGTAAATAAACACCGTTGCACTTTGTTGTTTATCAAAAACAAACGTAATAAATAATTGTATTTTACTCTCACTTTTGTCAGGCACAAAGTGATGCAAGAGATGCACTGCCTGCCTGCCCAGCTAGGTTAGCAAGACCGAAAAAAACACAACAGAAATGCACATAAACTTTACTTTGCTGACCTCAAACTTAGAGAGGAGAGAAGACAAGTTTACCTGATTGTTGTTCCCGCAGTTTACTTTCATGGGTTTTTTTTTCCTCTTTTCGTGACCAGAAGGATAATTTCGCTTCATTTTGTCATGGATGTTGTAAACATTAATTGACGGTGACGTGACGCGCTATGACACGAGGAGGGGCCTTGAGTAATTTGCGGGGCCCTACGCAGCTTGAGTAGTGAGCCTATAGGGCTGATCGGCTCTGCATACCAGGTTCCTGATTCTGGCTCGTCTGCTCCAGCCCCACCTGATTCTGCCCTGTTTGCTTCAGCTCAGCATGATTCTTCCCCTTCTGCTTCAGCTCCGTCTGATTCTGCCCCTTCAGCTCCAGACCCAGCTCCAGAGCCAGTTCCAACCCCATCTCCAGCTCCTTCCGAGCCAGTTCCAGATCCAGCTCCAGCTCCTTCTGAGCCAGTTCCAGATCCACCTCCAGCTCCAACCCCAGCACAGCTCCTTCCGAGCCAGCCCCAGGTCCCGCTCCAGCTCCTTCCGAGCCAGCTTCAGATCCAGCTCCTTCCAAGCCAGTTCAAGATCCAGCTCCAGCTCCAACCTCAGCTCCAGCTCCTTCCAAGCCAGCCACAGCCCCCGATCCAGCACCAGCTCCTTCCGGGCCAGCTTCAGATCCCGCTCCAGCTCCTTCCGAGCCAGCTCCTGACCCTGCTCCGCCTGACCCTGATCCTGCTCCGCCTGACCCTGATCCGCCTGACCCTGCTCCGTCTGACCCTGCTCCGTCTGACCCTGCTCCTGCCCCGCTGTACCCTGCCCCGCCGGACCCTGCCCCGCCCATGTCTGTTCAACCGGTTCCCAAGTTCGTGTTCCCATGCTGGTGCTCGCCATTCTCGGTTCCCTGTCTCCGGATCCCCTCCACCCCTCCGATCATGTACGGGGTGCGTCGTTGGGGCGGATGTTTGGACCCGGACTTCATCCTGGACACTGTTCTGTCTCTGTCCACAGAGGTTTTTGGCAGCCCGGTGTCGGCCTTTAAGGAAGGGGTACTGTCATGTCCCAACCACGTGTCTGTTGTATGTGGTTGTATTTGGTGTCTTATTGTGAAGTGTCTCACCCCTGCCTGTATGTCAGATTGACTTCCTGCCCTTGTGTCTTTCCCTTCTTTGTGATTGCCTGCTCCGCCCTTAATGTGCTCCACCTGTGTCTCATTGTGTTCCCTTTATAGTCTGTGTGTTTTCCCCTGTCCTGGGCTGGATTGTATCCTCAAGTTTGTAGTCTCTATTTTTTGTAGTCTCTATCCTCATGTTTGTAGTCTCTATCCTTGGTATTCAGTGTTTCCTTGTGTGTTTGAATTAAACCCTTTGAACCATCTCCCTTGTGTGGGTCTGCACCGTGAAACCTTCTGTCATTCCTGACAAGGTTGGTTTCTGACAGTGGATCGCTTACCTGCCCCTTTGGGTCGGGGCTAGGTCTCTGACTGTTGTTTGTGCTACGGGCTGAATGGCAGTGCAGAGTACCAGACCAAGAGTCCATTGTTCTACTGGGGGACTTCAACCCTTACATGGGCAGCAACAGTGACACCTGGAGGGGAATGATTGGGAGGAACAGCCCCCCGGATTTTTTGTGCTATCACAGTTTGTCCATAACAAACACCATGTTTAAGCATAAGGGTGTCCATCAGTGCACGTGGCATCAGGACACCCTAGGCCGAAGATCGATGATCGACTTTGTAGTTGTTTCATCTGACCTCCGGTTGTATGTCTTGGACACTTCGGTGAAGAGAGGGGCAGAGCTGTCAACTGATTACCACCTGGCGGTAAGTTGGATCCGATGGCATGGGAGACGGCCGGACAGACTTGGCAGACCCAAACTTACTGTGAGTGTCTGTTGGAAACGTTTTAGATAAGCCCCCTGTCAGCGAGATCTTCAACTCCCACCTCTGGCAGAGCTTCGATCAGATTCCGAGGGAGGCCGGAGACACTGATTCCAAATGGACCATGTACTCCACCTCTATTGTTGACGCGCCACCGGAACTGTGGCCATAAAGCCTCCGGTACCTGTCGCGGTGGAAACTCCCGAACCAGGTGGTGGACACCAGAAGTAAGGAGTGTTGTCAAGCTGAAGAAGGAGACCTATCAAGCCTGGTTGGGTCGTGGACGCCTGAGGCAGCTGATGGGTACCAACAGGCCAAGCGGACTGCAGCCCGGTGGTTTTGGAAGCAAAATCTTGGGTCTGGGAGGAGTTTGGTGAGGCCATGGAGAAGGACTATTGGTTGGCCTCAAATAAATTCTGGCAAACCGTCCTGCACCTCAGGAGGTGGAAGCAGTGCCCTGCCAACACTTTTGGAAGTAGGAATCTGCTGACTTCAACTGGGGACATTGTTGGATGGTCAAAGGAATACTTTGAGGATCTCCTCAACCCCATTGACATGTCTTCCACTGAGGAAGCAGAGGCTGAGGGCTCAGAGGTGGACTCGTCCATCACCCAAGCTAAACTCACGGAGGTAGTTGGGAAGTTTCTCGGTGGCAAGGCACCGGGGGGTGGATTAGATATGCCCTGAGTACCTCAAGTCTCTGGATGTTGTGAGGCTGTCTTGGCTGACATGCCTCTGCAACATTGTGTGGCGTTTGGGGACAGTACCTCTGGACTGGCAGGTGGTGGTCCCTCTTTTCAAGAAGGGTGTGTGTTCCAACTACAGAGGGATCACACTCCTCAGCCTCCCCGGAAAAGTCTATGCCAGGGTACTGGAGAGGATAATGAAGTCGAAGCTCGGATTCAACTTGAGATGTCAAGAGAAGACGTTAAATTCATGAAAATTGTGAAGCACTGACTTACTTTTCAGAGTTGAAGATCCTGTTTTGCCAAATAATTTCTGCATTGCATTACAAAGACTCCAAAGCCTGAAGAGGAGATTTAACAAAGATATTTCATTCAAAGCTCAATACATTGATTTCCTCAACAACATGTTGCAGAAAAGGTTCCCACAAGCCCACTCCAAAACAAGAAAAGGTGTGGTACATTCCCCACCATGTGTACATCACCCAACCAAAGGGAAATTGCATGTTGTGTTCGATTGTGGCTGTACTTACAAAGGTACATCATTAAACATCCAGCTCCTGCAGGGCCCAGACTTCACTAACACGCTAATTGGTGTCCTCCGGTTTAGAGAAGAGCCCATCGCTGTTATGGCTGATATCAACGCCATGTTCCATCAGCCAAAATGTGTTTGCACTTATTTCCATTAATATCAGAGCAGTGGGTTTGGAGAACATGGATTTGGACAGGGACCAACTCTCTGTGGAAAGAGCTCTGGGGATGCAATGAGGCATTCAAGGAGACACGTTCAGCTTTAGGACTGCAGTGCAGGAACGTCAACACACCAGAAGGGGCATCCTTTCTTTGGTGAGCTCTCTCTATGATCCACTGATTTTCTGTCTCCTTTCATAATCCCTGCCAAGTTACTGTTACAGGAGCTGTGTAGAATGAACTTCAAATGGGATGAGCCAGTCCCCAGTGCCGTCATTGACATTGGTCTGAGTGGCTCTCTGAACTTCAGCATATTAGTGGATTTAAAATGGAATGGTGCATCAAACCCAAGAACTTTGGAACACAAGTGAAAGCAGAACAGCATCATTTTTCAGATGCTAGACAATCAGGATATGGCACTGTTTCATACTTAAGATTGGAGAGCATTGACAATGTGCATGTTTCATTCATCACAGGCAAGGCTTGTGTTGCTCCTCTAAAGCAACTAACCATCCCACGCCTTGAGCTTGCTGCAGCTTTGCTTGCGGTTCGAGTGAACACAATGCTGTTGAAGAATATACAGTTGCCATTGCAAAGGTCATTTTTCTGGACTGATAGCACTACTACTACTAGCTGCAGTCAGCTGGAGTCCTCCTGCAGCAGTCTACAAGGCCGTTTAAAACTGACGGCCACATTAAAAGGTCTGTGCTACATGAAGGATCAAGTGCAAGGTAAAAGCTCTCGCTGCAGTTTTAGGTCTGTGTGTGTTTTCTGAGCGCTTCAGTCTCTTTCTAGTGGATGAATGAGAAGTGGCTTCAAGGTGAAGACGTTTTGTCTCTAATTCCATTTGGGAGAAAGAAAAGAATATGAGCTGATCTGCCTAAAGATGGAAGATTAGAAGCACGGTAGGCCTCCTTGCCATATGAATAAAACAAGGTCCTTATTTTTTCTAGTAGGACAGTCCACATGTACAAAGGCAGTAAGGCTGGGGCTGAGGGTAACACGGTTAAAATCCCCTGTTATTGCAATGAAAGTGTCAAGATGCTGGTGTTGTACTCACTTGGTACAGCTGTGAAAGACAACAAATGCAGCTGCTACTATCACTGCCTTTCTCTTAGAATGCTCTGATCCACCTCCAAAAATATTCTGCAATCCAGAAATAGTAAATGAAAGGGAAAGTCGAAGATTAGAAATGACAGCATTTGTGCACCACATTAGCCTAAAATAGAAGCATGTGTAAATGAGTGCACAGGGTGTGGGCTCCAACGCCGGCGCTCCCACCACACACATCACGCACTGTGCGTAGGGCACCGAGTGCCCCCGAGAGGCATTGATCCTGCCATGATTGAATGACATAAAGTCATTTTGCACAGCTGTAACTGTTTCACATAAATTCACAGTGCAGCCTATTTGTGCTGATAAAAGATTTTAAACTTTTTATTAGTGTTCAGTTCAAACATTTATGTGCCTGGAATTACATCAAGGTGGTTAGAGGACTGGCATCTAAAAACTGCATTTTCTTTTCCAATCTCCCCTTTAAGTCAGCCTTAGTCTTTCCCCTGCAACTGAGTTAGTAATGAGAGCATGTGACAATGTAGGCCTCTAGACAAATAGTCTACTACCAATGATTATAACAATAATGGATTGGATTTATATTGCGCTTTTCTCCCGAGGGATCAAGGGACACAAAGCGCCCACAGGCCGTCCGTTATTCATTCATACACAGTCACACTGGTGATGGTAAGTTACAACTGTAGCCACAGATGCCCTAGGGGAGACTGAGAGAGACGTGGCAGCGCCACATACATTCACTGAACATTCTTACACATTCATACAAGGCAAGGTGGGTTAAGTGTTTCGCCCAAGGACACAACGACAGTATGAATTGTGGGGAGAGCGGGAATCGAACCTACTACCTTCCGGTTGAAAGACAACCGCTCTTTTTGTTTTATTGAGCCAGATTTTAAATGCATATATTTTTGGAAAAATGTGAGTAAAATGGCTTCAAACTTGTCAATTCTTTATAATCGCTTGTTTGGTTTGTGCTTCAGCGCTGCCTCTGTCTCTGTTCTACCTCCGCCCTCATTTGTTCCTCACACAGCACCAAACTGATCCCAGAGTCTGTCGCTCTGCCGCTCGAGTCTGATTGGCTGTGATTCAATGCAGGCCGTGGTGCGAGTTTAACTGAGACAAACTACTACAATGCAGCTATATTTACAGTTTAATGTGTACAATTAGCTGCTGTAACAATGATTTAAAAAAGAGACAATGTGGACAAACAGGTAAGAGTATATATATATATAATATTTTTTTGGTTAAAATATTACTCAAGTACTGAGTAACTGTTTAATCATAATGTCTGATTATTATTTTTTTCATAACATAAAACTTTTAAAACCAATCCCTGCAGTCTACCTCTATCTACCTCCGTGTGAGCTAAATGAGGCCTTGGCTGTTCATCCTCTTCACTTTAAACACTAGCGACAGTAACATTCAAAATCAGTGCTATCAATGTTCAGTTTCATTGTTTATTTAAAATTACAGGTCATTCAAAGCAAAGGTAGCATTTATTTTCATATCATCTGTCAACAGTTCCATGTGTAGAATATATTTTACTAGCAAGTGTGTGCATATGTAGCCTTCAATAGCCAACTCAAAAGACTCACCAACAGCAAAATCCCCAACAGCTGTAATCCACCCATAGTCCTGACCTGACCTGACCTGACCTGACCTGGTCCTGGTCTAGTCCTGGTCTGGCCAATTAATGCACCAAAGACACGTCCTTTCCATTTATTAGTGGACATTAATGACACATGGTGAATGTCGTTGTAGATTTATGCAAATGAGCCACGAGGCTTAAGTTTTGTTTCTCACAAATGTAAACAAATGTTCACAAAGTGGTGTTTTACTGCAGCAAAGACGCTGTGGGTCTAGAGCAGTGTCTAAACTGTGGTTTATGCAGTTATATTAGAAGCAGACCTACGGCTACGGTCCTTCCAGTGTTTTATGTTCCGGTACAGGAAAAATGTTTTCGTAATTAAAATGTAGCAATAAATAAAAATGCCTTGCTACCAAAAAACCATTTGATTCAGAAAAAAAGACTTGTAGTGTCACTACTGCCCAACACTGAAGAATTTGGGCTGCTATGCCGCCACAGTTTGTGTTGGTCATGTGACTAGAATAACTTGTCAAGTGTAGCCCAATGTAACTTACTAAGAGTAGCGTTTCTTCTTCTTCCCAAATCTAATCAAGTAAAAGTAGAAGTATGGTGCAGTAAAACCACTCTTTGAAGTGTATATATATATATATATATATATATATATATATATATATATATATATATATATATATATAATTTTTAAAGTTACTTAAATAAATAACAGAGTAAATGTTCAGTGGTCTGTTAGAACTGGAGAGCATCAGCGGCTGCAGCCACAAGAGCAGCTTTGCACTGCAGTACCCTGTAATATGAATAACCTTTATTTATGTTCAAGTCTCCTACAACGGAACTGATTCCACCAGGCTTATAACAGATCACAGAAGATCCCGTACAGAGGAATGCCCGCGAGGCAATCCAAAAGTAGTGCCTGGTGAGTACTGGCTTCAGCATGTCATTGCGTCTGCCCAACCCTCATTAAAAAACTTAATCAGATAACAGATAACAGAAGGGTGGTGGATGTGTGAGCAGTGGGACCGCATCCAGAGAAAGAGCTTTGTTAACATAACAGCAGGGCAGAGGAGAAATGCAAATTCAACTTGTGGTGTACTGGATGTGACAGAAATGGATTAAAATGGAAAGACTGAAAAGAAAGACAATTTAAAACTTCACATGTACTGTAGACACTCTACAATGATGTACAACAAAAAATAATATAATATGGACTATGAGTGGTGAAAAGAGCACGTAAATGGCAAAAAGTTTTTTCATTACAAGTTAAGATATTACACTGGAAAGCAAGGAGCTGTGGTAGCGGTATCTTTTAACCCAATTATAGTCATGGTTTTTGATCATGGACTTAACTGCTCATGTCACCTTAACAGTGGCAGGATGACTGGAGTATTGCACTTAAAAATGATAACAACTGCACTGCGCATCCCCACAAATCATCTTTAGTTCATCTCTCAATCTGTCGTGCCCATTCTGACCCACATCACCAACTCATCTCTCTCGGCTGAAAATGTCTTTTCCTATCACTGCTGCGGATGACACTCAACTCCACTTGTCATTTCAACCTGATGATCCGACGGTCTCTGCTCGTGTCTCGGCCTGAGTGACATCTCACTTTGGATGAAGGACCACCACCTGCAGCTGAACCTTGCAAAAACAGAACTGCTAGTGATTCCTGCCAACCCAAAGACCCACCACAACCTCTCCATTCAACTAGGCTCATCAACCATTACACCGTCCAGCACTGCCAGAAATCTGGGAGTGGTAATTGATGATCAACTAAACTTCACAAGTCATGTTGCCAGCACCACCAGGTCCTGTAGATTCATCCTCTACAACATTAGGAAAATTAGACCTTTCCTATCGGAGCACTCTACGCAAATCCTAGTCCAGGCTCTTGTCCTGTCCAAACTGGATTATTGCAGTGCTCTTCTGGCTGGACTCCCTGCCTGCACAACCAAACCTCTGCAGCTGATTCAGAATGCAGCGGCAAGAGTGGTCTGTAAAGAACCGAAGAGAGCGCACGTAACTCCTTTCTTCACTAGGTTACACTGGCTCCCGGTTGATGCCCGCATCAAGTTCAAAGTAGGTCAGGAACGCGTTAATTAAAATTAATTAATTACGGGACTTTAATGCGTTAATTAATTACGCAAAAAATAAATAATGTAATTTTAACCACACTTATTTTTGCACCGCGAGATGTTTTTCAATGAGTTTCGAACTTGGCGAACTAGCATTCTTGACTTCCGACAACAAACCACAGTCAACATGAATGAAGAAGCTGATGAGACCGTTTTGCTTGGCCCCAAATATTACCTCATTTGCAAAACACATAGGAGTTAGCAGGGAAGTTAGCCACTCGACCCACGCTTTAAGCTAACATGTAATGGTCTTCTTTGTTTTTCTTTTCTCTTTCTTTTTGACCCCATTTCCCCTCCCCCCTCTTTCTTTCCATTAAACCATGTATGAATATTAATTTCATCCATCTTTTTACTCTGTAAATCTGTGACGATAAACCTGATTTTGATTCTAAGGACCTAAAGTGTCTACCAAGAGGAGAGCGAGGAGGAGTGGGGACCAGCATTGAGGCACTGCTGCGACTAGAACCAAACAGAGCTACTCCAGAACCCACAGAGGAGTCAGCAAAGAAGAGGAGCCTCCTGCTGTTTAATTCAGACTCTGAATCAGAGGATGAAGACGGGCCCAACGGAGCTCTGGCCCGCTACAGGGCAGAGCACACCATTGGTGGTCCACTCATGAGGGAGCCCATTCACAACTTTCTGTCCTGGCCCGCAAGTATCTGGGCACCCCTGCCAATTCTGCCCTATGCGAGAGACTTTTCTCACTGGCAGGTAACATCGTTCCAAAGAAAAGGGCAGCCTTAAGCTCTGAAAATGTGAAAAGGCTAGTTTGTCTCAGCAACTGGCTGAAAGAGATGTATAAGAATGTTGTGAATATTCTATTAATTTATAATTAATACAAATATTAATTATGTAAATTAATACATTTATATTTTGATATCAAAATATTGTCTCGTTGGGGCACCACCCAGAGTTTAATAAGTCTCAATCTGAAGGAAGCAAATTTACCCTAGTTTTCCAACATTTCTTAATATAAACAGAGAAACATTAATGTATTTTGGGGTTTGATTAAAGATTATACAAGGTTAAAACAATGAATAATGACAAGGGAAATGACACAAAGAAATATTTAGGGACAGATGATGAGGGTAATTAACACAAAACAATGATTGACAATGAATAATGGCATTTACTTTTTAGAACTTTGGTGGAGTAAAGTAGTTTGACCATTGAATTATGCTATTTACTGCGAGTTAAGGAGTTTAAATGGCTTAATGAAAGGGCTGTTTATGGCTATTTGAGTAGTGGATGGGAAGAGGTTTTGGTGGGCCTAATGAAGACAATATACAGGTTTTATAATGCCAAACTTTTGTGTCACGTGTTCAAACTCACTCAGTCGTGATGGCGCTCAGCTGTTCGGGCGGCAGAAGTTCCAAAGTGATACTCCAGCACTTTTGACGCACTTTCTCCAGCTGGTTGTTGCCAAGTGACCAGATGGCATCACGTGTCCACGTTGTTTAGCCGGCTTACAATGGATCGTAGCCAGGAAAAGGCGGCGTTCTGTGATTGTCTTTGAGGGTAAAGTAGGCCTTTACCAGCAGTAGAGGTTAAAGTCTTTAACAAAAGGGTTCACTGAAAAGACTTAAAAATTTATTTTCCTGAATTAACGAGGGCTAGCTTTGCTTAGCGTACTCGTCTTTGAGCACAAGGAACTACAAAATCCACTTCTGTCGCAGGGATTTGACGTACTCCTCGGTACGGCTGAAGGAAAGTTTTTCAAAACAAATCAATGCGTGGAGTCTTTAAGAAGATGAAAAATTCACGTTTGCACAGTGTGTGCAACGTGGCTAGAAATGTGAAAGTTACGAAAATAAAATAAACTAAAATTCCAGAAAAAGAAAGCTAAGCTAAGCAGGAACAAGAGACAAGAGGCGTAAAACAAAAGTTACAAGAGAGCGAAGAGCTAGAAGAGAGTTACCAGAGGGAAGCCAAGATTTCCGGCGCGCACAACTTTTTGTACTGCCAAAAAGAGGCGTGTTTCACGTAGTTTGGGTCGAAAGGGGTGTTTACTAGGAGTTTGGGATTTGGAAATAAAACTCTCTTTATTCCACCAAATAAAAGGAATTAAACACATTTAAAAACCATATTGCTTTTGCATTGTAGCATAAAGACATAGGAAATGTTTTTCGGATTCTGTTGATATCAAACACATGAACATTAATAGCAGCTTCACCTGAAAACATAGAATAATTAATTTTATTACACAGCCAGCTGTAAGGGTGATGAAGAAGAAAGTCTTTTATATCCCGTTATTCCTCTGGAGCCTGTAATGAACAATATGGAGCTTACGCATTCAATAGAACAGAACACTAAATTGTCTTTAGTTTCGAAGCAGAGTCGTTACTCTGCTTAACCAAAAGAGGGCATTTTATTTTAAATGGTACACTTTATGTTTTATACTATGTATTATGTTGTTGATGCAACTGGCACTTTATGTTCAATTTATTGTTTTTGCCAAGGTTATTGAGAATTTGACTTAGTCTGTTATGGCCTCTGAAGCAACAGAGGCCATAACAGACTAGTCAGGGTTTCCAATGTTCTGAATGTACGTGAAAGTATTGTGTTTTACTTAAAAGTATTTTAGTAGTTTACAGAAGGTCTACATATCTATAGGCTACCTGAATTTCTGAAATGTACTGTATTTCAAAATTTGCTATTGCTACACTTAATGGCAAACTTTGCACAGGTCTGCTGGACTGGAATAAATAAACAATATTTTGTTGATTAAGCTTATGTATTCAGTCATTATTCAATAGTATACTAAAAATCCATGTGAAAAATTACTTCTTACTGTTCTCATGTCAAATATTTAGAAGCAATTAAAATGTGATTAATTTCAATTAATTAATTACAAAGCCTCTATCTAATTAGATAATTTTTTTAGAGTCCCAGCCTTAGTTCAAAGCTATGCTCTTTGCCTTCAAGACCAACACTGGTTCTGCACCCTCATATCTTCACTCACTGATACAGACAGTTCCTTCCAGATCCCTGCGCTCTGCAAATGAACAATGTCTGGTGGCACCATCCCAAATGGGGAAAAAAATAAAAAATTCACTCTCACGTACTTTCTCTGGATTTGTTCCACATTGGTGGAATGGTCTACGAGAGTTTCTTGGAATGCAGGAGAAATTCCTGTATGTCGGTTGTATTATACAGTATTGTTCAAAATTATAGTACAATGTGACTAATAATCCAGGTTTTTAGTATATTCTTTATTGCTAAGTGGCAAACAAGTTACCAGTAGGTGCTGTAGATTCTCAGAAAACAAACATGACCCAGCATTCATGATAGCAGCTCTTAAGGATATGCAATGGGGCAATTAGTTGAAAGGGGTGTGTTAAAAAAAATAGCAGTGTGGCATTCAATCACTGATGTCATTGAATTTTGTGAAAAAACAGGTCTGAATCAGGTGGCACCTATTTAAGTATGAAGCCAGCACTTGTTGAACATGCATTTGAAAGCCACGTAGCAATAAAAAATATACAAAAAACCTAAATTATTCTGGTTAGTCCCTTTGTCCTGCTATTATTTTGAACAATACTGCACGTGTCATTCGGAGATGTGGCATAGCCGCCTTTTAGATTGGACATAAGTAGGGATTCAGATGAACAGGAAATTGTACTACTTTGGAGATGTGAACTAAGATGAAAATCTATTTTGATATTACGAATGTCTGTACTCATATGTTTATATTTTTAATCAGAGTAGAACTTATTTATTTATTTATTCACATTTTCGTGAGGATAATCCCTTGAGATGAATCATCTCGTTTTCGAGGGGGTCCTCCTCAGGTAACTGCAGACAGTCTTGGTTTTATACTTATGGATGGTTTATATTTAAATAGGATGTTATATGCAATATATCTAGGAACATATTATTAGGAAAAAGAGACATAATGGTAGAGTGTATGGTTTTTACATGACAAGTTTAATGAACACACACACACACACACAGGGAAGATCTAGTTAAAGATAAGAGACATGTGCCTGGGGTCAAAAAGTAACTGGGACAGAGGTTACAACAGAAAAGTGGGGGCCATTAGAATGGAGGGAATCCTTTGCAGTGAAGAGGTTGTAAATTGTTAAAAGCTGCCATATGAAAAAGTATAAAGACTCTAGTTTAAGAGACAATCTTTGGTAGAGCTTGGGATAGTCTACTCAGGTCGTTTTGTTGTTGGGGTTGTGAACTATAAAAGACTCTATGGCATGGAGATGGTTGTGCGTTTGTGAATTATTCATTGGTGCATCTGAAGGTTGAGGAATAATTCAGATAATTTTGCAACGACAACGTCCAATAGCTCATTGTTTTTCCCAGGTGTAGGGGATCCAATGATTAAAACTGTTAGTAAAATGCATGATAGTCACAGTTTAAAAACATTTCCAAAATAAAAGCACACAATACAAATAAAAACATGCAAACACTGCAAATACGCAGCACACAAACCTCACCTCGGCCATGTGATAAAAAATGGCCTACAATAATATTTAGCACGTCTGTTGAACACTGATGTGGCATTCCATTTCAGCTGGAGACGTTTGCTTCAATAGAGGAGTCTAATGCCTTGTGCAGGAGTTAAAGAAAAAAAAAGATAATTTGACTGAAAATATTTTCCAGTCAAACTCAAATTCCCTGGGACTAATTTTCAGCCTGGGAATTTGATTTCTTAGATCAGCCCTCTTTCACTAAAAATATTTATTATAATCAGTTCCATGCATAAAATAACAAAAGGTAAGATATTTATAAAGAAATAAGTAAAAACATGTTTTTATAGATATTGTAGCTGTAGATACATCTGTGACATATGTTACAACTGTCATTGTTCTTTCTTGTCAACTTCAATCTCCATCATGTATCTGAGGAGTCTACACAATCTGACCTGTTCCTACAACAGTTTATGCCCACATAGGGCTGGGTCTAACTGTAGGAATAAAGTGGCACATTACATTTATATACCTTAAAACGCATTAAATATAATATATTTAAATAAAAGAATGTTACAAATACAGTATAAACACTAAAAATCATAGATTACTACAATTTTAAGGTTAGAGATGAAAAGGCCAAGCAACTCATTAGCTAAGCGCTAAAAGAAGTCACCAAAAGAAGGATATTAACAGTTTTGGGTGTATAGTCAGACACAAGTACTTTATGTGGGATTGAACAACAATAGGAAAATTTTTTAATCAAAACAGATGCACGTGATTGGGAGGAATGCCTCCTGCTGACTTCAACTGGGGACACTGTTGTGCTGTGGAAGGAATACTTCGAGTAGCTCCTCAACCCCACCAACACAGAGGAAGCAGAGTCTGATGGGCTCAGAGGTGGACTTGTCCATCACCCAACTCACTAAGGTAGTTGGGAAGCTCCCCGGTGGCAAGGCACCGGGGGTGGATAAGAGTACCTCAGATCTCTGGATGTTGTGGGACTGTCTTGCCTGACACAACTCTCCAACATTGCTAGCGGCTGGGGACTGTACCTTTGGAATGGTAGACTGGGGAGTTGATCCCTCTTTTTAAGAAGGTACTGTGTTTCAACTAAAGGGGGGGTTGCACTCCTCAGCCTCCCCGGGAAAGTCTATGCCAGGGTACTGGAGAGGAGAATTCAACCGATAGTCAAACCTCAGATTCAGGGGGAACAATGCAGTTTTCATCCTGGTCGTGGAAAGTTGGACCAGCTCTATACCATCTCCAGGGGTTTGCCGAACCAGTTCACATGTGCTTTGTGGATCTGGAGAAGTCATTTGACTGTGTACCTTGCAGCACCCTGTGGGGGGTGCTCTGGGAGTATGGGGTCCGGGGCCCTTTGCTAAGGGCTGTTTGGTCCCTGTACAACCAAAGCTTGGTTTGCATTGCTAGCAGTAAGTCAGACCTGTTCCAGGTGCATGCTGGACTCCGGCAGGGCTGCCTTTTGTCATCGGTCCTGTTCATTATCTTTATGGACAGGATTTTTAGGTGCAGCCAGGGGCCGGAGGGAGTCAGATATGGGGACCACAGGATCTCGTCTCTGTTTTTTTCAGATGTTGTTGTCCTGTTGGCTCCATCAAGCCAGGACCTTCAGTGTGCACTGGGGCAGTTTTCAGCCGAGTGTGAAGCGGCTGGGATGAGGATCAGCATCTCCAAGTCTGAGACTATGGTTCTCAGTCGGAAAAGGGTGGCGTGGCCCCTTCGGGTTGGTGGAGAGATCCTGTCTCAAGTGGAGGAGTTCTAGTATCTTAGGGTCTTTCATGAGTGAGGGAAGGAGTGAGCATGAGGTTTACAGACAGATTGGTACAGCTTCTACAGTGATGCAGTCAATTTACCGGTCTGTTGTGGTGAAGAAGCTGAGCTGCAAGACGAAGCTCTCAATTTACCTGTTGATCTAAGTTCCTACTCTCACCATTTGTCATGAGCTTTGGGTCATGATTAAAAGGACAAGATCCCGGATTCAAGCTGCAGAAATTAGTTTCCTCTGCAGGGTGGCCAGGCATTCCCTTAGAGATAGTGTGAGGAGCTTGGTCACTCAAGAGGAGTTTAGAATAGAGCCACTGCTCCTCCACATTGAGAGTAGCCAGCTAAGGTGGCTCGGGCATCTGTTCCGGATAACCCCTGGACACCTCCCTGGGGAGGAGTCCTGAGCATGTCCCATCGGGAGGAGACCCCGAGTAAGAACTAAGACACGCTGGAGGGACTATGTCTCTCGGCTGGCCTGGGAATGCCTCGGTAGTTCCCCGGAAGAGCTGGAGGAAGTGTCTGGAAAAAAGGGGAAGTCTGGGTGTCTTTGCCTAGACTGCTGCCCCCGCAACCCGGCCCAAGATAAGTGGAAGAAGATAGATAGATGAATGGATGTATTGAAAACAGATTGTAACTCCCTGTAAATTCTGGGGCATTTTAGATGATATTATGATATTTTAGCTGGACATTGTGAGTGGCCTCATAATTTCTGTTTTAACTCAGCCTTAACAGAACTTAACAGAAAAAGAAAAGAACATTACCAGAATCAAGGACTTTCGTTACCTTGTAAGAAAAGGGCACCGGAGTTTGGGATGCAGGTGTGACAACAGCCCGAATGTGTGCACGTACCTGCATTAATTTAGTTTTTCTTTCTGGTAAAACGAGTGACTAATCCAGGCTTTGACTCCAGCAGTGCAGGAGGATGAATTACTTAATTAAGAGCAAAAAGAAATGTGCGCAATCAATAGAATATGTAAAATATATATACAAGAAAATATTTTAAAAAGGATAAAATATGAAGATTAAATTAAACAAAAAAAAGCTTTCTATATATACACATATTTTCAAAGTAACGGAGTGAGATTTTTTTTTTTTTATATATATATATAAATGGACATTGCACAGTACCTTGGCTTATTGTTTCATGTGTGAACTATAAAGTCTCATGGCAGTAGTTAGGAAGGACCTGCGGTAGCGCTCCTTCCTGCACTGAGGGTGTTACAGTCTCTTGCTGAATGAGCTGCTCAGAACCTCCACAGTCTGATGATGATGGTAAAAGCTGTTGTCTCTGATGGATGGCCACATTGGCCAACATTAGCTCAGGCTTAGCTATCTAGTTGGCTAAATACATACGGCTTGAATGAATTAAAAGCCGTTTTTTGCAACTCAACTTACCAGTTTCCAACCTTCTCACTCATGTAAAAGTTCGAATATATATCTTAGCCCAGTGGTTCTCAAACTTTTTACACCAAGTACCACCTCATAAAATATTTGTCTCTCCAAGTACCACCATAATGACCAACATTTAAATACAGTAGCATAGTAGGCCTAATTATTCAGCTAAATTTAAAAAACAAAGTTTATTCCAAATAAGTAAATGTGTTATTGTTAAACACTGTAAATGCACAGTTTGAACATCAACACTGCACTTACATACAGGTAAATAAAAAAAAAAATTAAATTAAAATGTATTAAACATAAAAATTTAATATAAACTGTACTGTACTTTAATTTAATTTTTTTTTTTAAATAAAATTAAATATGATGCTGTAGTGATCTACAAGTTAAGCGTTAGTAGACATTCACCCAGAAGCGGTCCCTTTAAGGGAGTGGGGTTCAGAGTTCAAACTGTAGAGAGACGTTAGAAAAAGTTATTGGGTGAGGACAGTTGTGTTTCGCTGTACGATTGTGTGTTTTGTTGGAGTGTTTAGTAAAGACGACTCGACTCACCTCCGTCTCCAGTCTCATCACTTTACACACTCCACAATGCGTGTCATCTCTTTGGCTAAAGGTAGACCCAGTTGTTCCCCAATTGTGTGCGGCTTACCGGCTTTGGCGATCCGGAGGCTGGCACGATATGAAGCTTCCTGCTTTGATTATGGGTGTACTACAGGATTGAATGGTTGACTTTGAATGCTTCAGTTCATCACGTTTTTATAAAAAAAAAACAAAAAACACTGGTTTGTCCTTAAGTGCCGTGTGTTTGGTTGTTAGATGTTGTTTGCGATGTGATGTTTTCATACATTCATTGCTAAGAACTTTGCCACATAACACACACTGCGGCTATGAGCTCGCCCTCTCTCCGCTACAAATAAATCCAAATTTGATGTAGTTCGAGTCATAATTTCTCACTGTTTTGTACCGTTTGCTGCTGCTCGCAGATGCTCTGGTGACATCGCTGGCGCTATCAAAGCCACTGTTTGCACTTGTGCTCGGTTCACTTTAGTCCTCTTCAGTTTTTGTGCTGGACACTTTTATCTCCTGATCCACACTTCTCTTACCAGATTAAAAAACCCCGACAGCAGTTTTGTTGAACTTTTTATAATTTAGCCACCTCCACCTTTTCCCATCACAGCCAATTCATATTTAATTCAGCGATTCCTCTGCGTACCACTTGTGGGAGCCTGCGTACCACTAGTGGTACGCGTACTCACACTTTGAGAATCGATGTCTTAGCCCACAGCTTCGGGTGTTCAGTTTTGGATTTCTGACTCTATGGCCACCTCTACTCCACTTGTCATAATCCCGTCACTACTAGAGCAAGCTCCTGATTGGTTAACGCAGCGCAAATATTTGCCAAAGTTTAGATTTGTCAACTCAAATGCGTGATTTGCTCAATTTGCACTGTGTGATTTCTACACACATCTAATCGCAACTTTGCATTGACTTAACATGTAAATCGCTCGGCCTTAATACTTCAATCACGTTATGTATAAATGCACTTTAAGGCACACATAATTATGCTCTCTAATCAGATCTTGATATACCACTCCTGTGAGGTGGATGGATTATCTCGGCAAAGGAAAGTGCTCACTTACATAGATTTGTACAGATTTGTGAAACAAAAAAGAAAAAGTCTTTGAGTTCAGCTTATCAAAAAGTGGGGTAAAAACAAAATATATTTTTTGTTCTGTACAGAATAAGACAAAGTGTGTTGTTTTTTTATACACATTATTGTAAAATAAAATTATTTCTTAAATCTCTTACTGATTCTATTTACAGTACTCACTAGTAATGCCTAGGGAAATCTTGGGCAATGTGTTGGGGTACTCTGATCTCGACTTTGCTTAGGGCCAACAATTAACATTAAGCAACAATCACATTTTGTTGGGACCATGACAATGTAAATAAACTTGGTTTGTTGACTGGACAACAACTGGGGCGCAGTGGCTCAGGAGGTAGAGCAGTTGTCCACCAGTTGCTCCCCCCAGTTTCATACTGTCTCTGTGTCCATGGGCAAGACGCTTAACCCTCCTTGCTCCTACTGTCTGTGGCACTGGTGCATGAATGTGTAAATATGTTGGGTGATGGTTGGAGAGTTCGTATGCACAGTATGTCTTCCTTGTCTCTGTCAGTCTGCCCCAGGGCAGTTATGGCTACAGATGTAACTTACCACCACCAGTGTATCACTGTGGAGGGAAGGAATAATGAACTTAATTGAAAAGTGCTATAAACACTGTGCTGCTTAGATTAATTGGTTCTGTGTGCTGCAGTGGTTGATACAGTGGGGTGTGAAGGAGTCACGGTCTTGCAGTAAAGGGCCTGTCATAACTCAGTGTCAGCTGAAAATACCGCCTGCTGCTGATTATTCCTTAAAGACTGCAGTCCACCTGCTTATATCAGCTCTGCGTCTTTATATGGTTCAATTATTGGAATGCATTCCAGTACAATGTTAACACACTGATATATCAGCCATTTATTCACCTCAAACACAGCGCATCTGGCATAGCACTCGCCTTAAAAGGACAGCGTGGATTAGAGTATGAAATATGAACAAGATTCAAGTACTGCATCACACTGAACAGAGCTCGGCTGTAATCTTATGTGTGTCACTTTGCTGACACTTTTACAGCTCTACATGAGCTGTATTCAAGCACTCACCTCCACCTCTCCTGAATCATCAGAGCGATCTGCATTAGAGTATAGTCTACAACAGGAATGGGCTGTGTCAAGTATGGGCCTTGCATTTCTATATGTCATCCATCACAAGTGTCAACATAACAAAGGCTTGTACATCTTAGGGGCTGTTGTAGGGTAAGTTTAGGGCCCTGCGTCACAGGAAACCAAGTCTTGGACATGAAAGTGTACGTTGATGCAACACAATTCTACTGTCTAAACAAGTCCGCTAATCACATACACAGGCTCAAGCGCGCACACACACACAGGCTCACACACACAGGCTCACACACACATGCTCACACACCACACACAGGCTCACACACCACACACAGGCTCACCCACCACACACAGGCTCACACACACATGCTCATACACACACAGGCTCACACACCACACACATGCTCACACACCACACACAGGCTCACACACACCACACACAGGCTCTAACACCACACACAGGCTCACCCACCACACACAGGCTCACACACACATGCTCATACACACACAGGCTCACACACCACACACATGCTCACACACCACACACAGGCTCACACACACCACACACAGGCTCACACACACCACACACAGGCTCTAACACCACACACAGGCTCACACACCACACACAGGCTCACACACACATGCTCATACACACACAGGCTCACACACCACACACAGGCTCTAACACCACACACAGGCTCACACACCACACACAGGCTCACACACCACACACAGGCTCACACACACATGCTCATACACACACAGGCTCACACACCACACACAGGCTCACACACCACACACAGGCTCACACACACCACACACAGGCTCACACACACATGCTCATACACACACAGGCTCACACACCACACACAGGCTCACACACCACACACAGGCTCACACACCACACACAGGCTCACACACACCACACACAGGCTCACACACACATGCTCAAACACACAGGCTCACACACCACACACAGGCTCACACACCACACACAGGCTCACACACACATGCTCATACACACACAGGCTCACACACACCACACACAGGCTCACACACTACACAGAGGCTCACACACACATGCTCAAACACACAGGCTCACACACACATGCTCAAACACACAGGCTCACACACACATGCTCAAACACACAGGCTCACACACCACACACAGGCTCACACACACATGCTCAAACACACAGGCTCACACACACATGCTCATACACACACAGGCTCACACACCACACAGAGGCTCACACACACATGCTCAAACACACAGGCTCACACACACATGCTCAAACACACAGGCTCACACGCACATGCTCAAACACACAGGCTCACACAACACACAGAGGCTCACACACACATGCTCAAACACACAGGCTCACACACACATGCTCAAACACACAGGCTCACACACCACACAGAGGCTCACACACACATGCTCAAACACACAGGCTCAAACACACATGCTCATACACACATACCCACATGCTCACAGACACAAGCTTGTACACACACAGAGGCTCACACACACAGAGGCTCACACACACACAAACACACACACACACACACACACAAACATGAACACACACACACACACAGAGACACACACACACCACACACAAGCTTACATACACACACACACAAACTCACACAAACACACACAGGCTCACACACACACACACAAACACAAACACACACACAGGTTCACACACACCACACACAGGTAAATAGACTATATATTATGCAATATCCACAGGTCTGAACAGTGCCACAGATTTGATTTCTTTTTTTGATGTCCAAAGTAAGAATTCCTGTAGAAGGTCCCCGACCTTTTTTACGCCACGGACCGGTTCAATGTCAGACAATATTTTCATGGACCAGCCTTTAAGGTGTGGCAGATAAATACACACAATAAAATGATACAACCAGCATTAAAACTATAACATTTTCTAAATATATTAATAAAAGTGAATAAATAATGCAGGGTTCCTGTTCTCCAACCAGCGAAGCAGTTTTGAAGGCTTAATTGCATCATTAGAGCCGGCCACCGCATATTATGCAGAGCGGGCTTGATGCGCGGGAATCGCCATAAATACATATTTTAAGTAGGACTCTTGGTGTGTTAAATTTTGCTTTTTTTTTTTGGAAGTCGTATGCTCTTCTTCTGTCTCCTCACTGGGTTTTATCCCTTAGTAACGAAACCTTCCAAAGATGTTTGTTTTTTACTCAATTTGCTAGCTTGGGATTTAATTTACGTATTACGTGACAAGGCCAAGCGTCAAGAGTGAGTCATAGACTGATGTAATAGAGGGAATCCGGTCATTTTTCAAAATTGTGTTTGTGGTTGGGAACCATTGCAATAGTGTGCATGTTGATAGTATGGCTGAAAGTAATAACCCTCTTATTAAGTCAGGTCTTATCTGGTGGTAGATATGATATAAAAAAAGGACTGTTCTCTGTGCGCTGCTGTGTCCCATCTCTGTGAGGCATACTGTGTACAGAACTGCCAAGTGACCTTGCTGTAGCTGCTGCTGGCATGTGGCTTACACACACACTGGTGGAGTCTTAAATCTGATACTTCCTCACAGTCTCTCACAAACTCGTGGGCAGAGCGCAGGACTGATTTAAGCACACACTGCTCCAAATCAGATTGCACCAATGACTTCCATGAGTTTAACATAGGGACACACTCTGCCTAAAGGACTCGCCTCGCAAATTGGAATGGCCACACAAATGCTTGTGCTGCTTGTGTCACATGCTGCTGCAACCACAGCTACACAATATTTTGCTGAAAGAGCACCGCATTCTTAAAAGCACAGCACAGAGCCAATACTGCACTTGAACAAACACACACATTTCAAACAGCTCCACGCAAAATATTCATGGCCAAACCATGGCCAATTTGGTGTGTCTGAAATTGTAGCAGCTCTGAAAGGTCTGGGCATTTTTTAGATTTGATAATTGCTAAGCTGTGACATGAAACATGGAGCTGCTCTGACTGGATAAAAAGTCTTGATAATCCAATCACCAAACTGGTATTAATTTAAATAAGACACTGAATGCCCATTTTTCAATTAACAACACAGTTCTTTGTGCATCCAGTGAATTAAAATGTCTCATGGTTTAGTTTATACAGTATTCTGGAAAACGCTCTCTGAAGTGCTATTCTAAAATGCTTGGTTTTGGGTGCTGGCCATTAATAAATATCTGTTGATGTTCCACCCTCATTTCTGCTCTTGTTCATTAGTAGATGTAGTCTTTACCAGGTTGTGCTTGTACAAAACAAACCAAAAAAATTGCCTTTTGATTCAGCTGTAGATTATACGTTTGAGCTAGAGTCTGATCATGAGGGCGAAGCATCCCAGGACCAGACTTGTAAAGCCAGGGTGAGAACAAGCTCTAATTGCTAAGTTATTAAAGTTTCCTCCCACAGTAGTGAGTAATTCATGGGTCTGCGTACGCCGTACTGGCAACATATTTTCATTTTGATCTTGTGATATGTAGCTACTGTTAGCCCTAGTTGCTAAGAGAGCAAAAGCAAACTGTGCTAGTGCTGAGCATCGGTTCCTCACTGTTCTTTTCAGGTCCTTACGGGAAACCTTCTGGGACAATTAGCAGTCCTTTAACTTGGGGCTGGGGTGCTCATAACAAAACATGAGGGACAGGTGTCTTCAGAGCTGAAAGGAGCAGTAAATAAACTTTAAAGTAAGAATTCTGTGCATCCTGTAGCCCAGTGGTCCCCTACCCCCAGACCTCTTGGCCGGTACCGGTTCGTGGGTCAGTTGGTGCCGGTCCGCAGAGAAAGAATAAATAACTTACATTATTTCCGTTTTATTTATTAACTGAGTCTGAACAATGTTTTATTTTGAAAAATGACCGGATTCCCTCTATTACATCCGTCTATGACTCAATCTTGACGCTTGTCCCGGTCACGTAATACATTGCCGCTAAAATTAAACCCTTAAGCTAACATAAGCAAAATGAGTAAAAAACAAACATCTTTGGAAAGTTTCTTTGCAAAGGGGAAAAACCCAGGGAGGAGAAGAGCATACAACTTCCAAGATAAAGTAAGCTGCATTTAACAGACAATACCAAGAGTCCTACTTAAAATATGAATTTATAGCAACAGGTGATTCCCGCGCACCAAGCCCGCTCTACAGAATCTGCGGCGGCCGCTTCTAATGAGGCAATGAAGCCTTTAAAACTGCTTCGCCACTTGGAGACCAAGCACCCTGCATTCAAAGACATGTTTATTAATATATTTAGAAAATATTACAGTTTTTAAGCTGCTTGTATCTTTTTATTTTGTGTATTTATCTGCCACACCTTAAAGGCCAGTCCGTGAAAATATTGTCTGACATTGAACCGGTCCGTGGCACATAAAAGGTTGGGGACCGCTGCTGTATGTTGACTCCTCAGTTTCTGATGCACGAGACTCCTTCGCATCAACCCATAGCTCACCAGCTCTGGGGACAACTGGCAGGGGCCTCAATGTCTAAATGTCAGCTTATAACCTCATCAAACTGTGATCACTGGCTCTGTATACATACAGCCTTACCAATAGTAGTATGTTTTTAATGTTGAAATAAGCTTTAAATGATAAACTGACTTAATGTTGCAATGCTGTAGTAAAGAAAACAATGACAGAAGTGTGATTAGCTCTGCAGCTTGTACAGGGAAGTTACTGAGGAGAGAGCCCGCCTCTTTGGATTGTGTTGTCACTATGATAGGTTTTTGAGGAACGAGGCCCTTTTACAAAAGGAGTGAGACTATAACCGATTACAGAGAGATCCCACAGTTGCTTTGTTTCACACTTTGTGAGTTAATAGAGACCCAAAACATACAATTATAGGAGCAGAAAGGATGTAAAAATGTTTCTCTTGCTGTGCCACTGGTTTATGGGTTAATGTGATTGTGATGGTGTGTTTAGCCACATCATGTGTGCCATGTGCTGTGTCTAAATGTGTGAATGAAAGCATGATGTAAAGTGCTTTGGATGCCCAAGAGGGCATAAGAGCTATTTAAATGCATGCCATTTAACTCATGTCAAACTAGATGGCTTTTTTACAATTTCTCTCTAATCTATTAAAACATTTAGGAGAGCTGCCAAATTTCCAAGAAATTGAAAATCGAGAACGAGACAATAATAAAAATAGAACACAACAACCACAAAAGCTGACTAATTTAATTGTCCCAACAAGTTACTTGAAAATAGAAAGATATATTCTTCAGTTTAATAAAAACTGAAGAATATATAAAAAAGTCAACTGCTAAACTGACACTGATAAGAATAGAATAAGCTTAAAGCAACAACTACAGGGCTTTGAAGTATACACTTGATTTCACACGAGGATAAACACTCCTTAATTAATTTCTTTAAAATCTGTGGGTATAAATGAGACTTTCAGGTCAATTTGCATGAATTTTTTTCTAATGACACGTCTTATCTCAATCTCCTTTTGATCCCACCTGAAAGTACAATGTTAGCAACTCTATCGGAGTGAGCTAACAGCTATTATAACACCTTATGCATATTGCATAAAGAGTGAACACCTAAAGTGACTTTTTGACCACACGTCCCTCATTAAACTCAAACCTTCACCAAAAACATTCAGTTGACCTGGGTTTAGTGGAAGGAGTGGACAGACGGCAGTAAAGGAGGCATGACCCTTTTAGAACCAGTCACCAGTGACACTATATCTAATGCTGAGCACCAAGCCCATTTAAGGGTCTGGGCAAACTTCAAATATGATTAGAGTAAAGAGTATCTGCAGCTGACAACAGTGCCACACCTCCTTTCACCATGACAGACTGGTCAATATCCTAAAACAAACAAGTCCCAACTCTTCAGACACACACCCAGAGCATCAACTGTGAGTCCCAGCAGCATCCAAGCACAGACAGTACCTTGGCCTCTGCCCAGCAAAAGCAGATGTTTGTGGAGGTGCTGAGGATATCCGAGATGAAGGAGCAGACCCCAAGACGCATGGTGAGAGTAGCATACAAAGGCTAATGAACCAGGCACTGTGGAGATCCGGATGATGTATGAAATCCAGGGTGAGTAGAGACTATAGAAGGACCAGGAGAAACTACAGCAGGGGAGGAGAGACGGACTACAGCAGGGGAGGAGAGACGGACTACAGCAGGGGAGGAGAGACGGACTACAGCAGGGGAGGAGAGACGGACTACAGCAGGGGAGGAGAGACGGACTACAGCAGGGGAGGAGAGACGGACTACAGCAGGGGAGGAGAGACGGACTACAGCAGGGGAGGAGAGACGGACTACAGCATGACAGGGAGAGCCAGACTGCAGCGGGACAAAGAGAGCCAGACTAGAACAGGGAACGGACAGGGTACGGAGGAGAGGAGAAACAGGGAGGAGGGTGCTGCACTGCTTTCTGCAGCGGTGGAGTGTGATCAGGACCATCTCTACTCTCTCACACACAGCTCAATTCTACCCAGACTCGAGTCTCTCATTGATCAGTGAACGCCTTATACTGTAAGTGTGGTAGTGACAGTATTATGTGCTTCTATATTAATGTCAATCAAATAGCAGATATACATAAAAATGGTTAAGTATTGAGAGTCTGACTGAATCAAGTCAGAAATAGACTAGACAAGACATTTATTTTTGTATAGTCCAATATCACAACAACAGCCTCCTCAAAGGGCTTAACAGACTGCACTAGACAACATCCCCTGTCCTTAGACCCTCCATCAGGGTGAGGTAAAACTCCAAAAAAAAACCCAGCCGGGAAAAAAGAGAAACCTCAGGGAGAACCACAGAAGGAGGGATCCACTCCCAGGACGGACAGGCCGTGCAAGAATGTGTCCAGGACAGTTGAAAAAATACATATAAATACAAAACATATTGACAAAAATGTTGACAGCGTCCAGTGTCCACTCTGTGTGTGTGTGTAAGGTGTGTGTAAGGTGTGTGTGTGTGTGTGTGTGTGTGTGGGGGCAGTACACGTCACCCAGCAGATCAGAGGTTTGCGTTCACCCTAGGAGGAGGTAGAAAGAAGAAAAAAAAGTGCTAAATACTACTGAAAATAGGCAGATGTAATAATAATATGAGCGGTTGAGTGTGCACCTACAGCTACAACCAGTGTAAACCTAACACTATGATCAATCAGTCTCCATACGTTTGGTGAAATAAGTATGTTTTGAGTTTGCTTTTGAAAATCTCAACAGAGCCCATTCCACAAAAATGGGGCTCTATAAGAAAAGGCTCTGTAGCCAGCAGACTTCTTCTTTATTTGAGGAAGTTGAAGGAGGCCAGCGCCCTGAGAGCGAAGGGTACGAGCTGGAGTAGTATACCAGGTGATAAGGTCAGATAGGTAAGAGGGCGCGCGTCCACAAAGGATTTTATAGGTTAACAAGTGTGGTATATTTTTCATGTTATATGCTTATTTCTGTGTGCTTACTTAGTTATTCATTTATGCATGATGAGTTTATGTTATGTATTTAAGGTTAATACTTATTAATGGTTTATAATCAAGTAAGGGCTGTTATATTAATACATTTAGAAACATATTAAAGTAAAAGAAAGAAAACAATGTCAGAAGAGTATGGTTTAAATCAGGATAAGTTTAAAGCACACACACATATTGGAGGCTAAGTTAGAGACACTGTACTGTACAAAAATTAGTAGAGCTTGGGGGATAGCCTACTCGGGTCGTTTATTGTGTTGGTTGTGAACAATAAAGACTCTATGGCATTGAAGTGGCTGTGCGTTCATGACTTATTCCACCGTGCTCCAACACACAGTTGTTGATTGAGACAGTAAGATTGTTGAACTTGTGCCGATGACTGGCAGGACCAATTAACAAGAGCTCTGTTTTAGTTCAAATGGAGGACGTTTTGAGACATCCGTGTTTTAATTGAAACGAGGCAGGCCTCTAGACGCATGATGTCAGTAGTATTATTCACTTTTATTGGTAGATACAGCTGTGTATCATCAGTGGAAGTTCACTCCATAACTTCTGATGATTTGTCCCAATGGTGTAACATATAGTGAAAAAGTATGGGACCAAGCACAGACCCTTGTAGCACACGAAATTCACTGGTGTCGTGGAGGAGATGGATTTAATAAAAGAGACGAAATGAGACCTATCACACAGATAGGATTATAACCAAGCAAGAGCAGAGCCAGAGATGCCAAAAACATCTTTAAGTCTGTTGATTAGCACTGCATTATCAATCGTATCAAATGCAGCACTGAGATCCAGCAATAACAGTAGAGCCGATGAGTCCTCGTCCATCTGAAGGAGGAGATCATTTGTCACTTTAACTAAAGCTGTTTCAGTGGAATAAGAGGCCCTAAATGCAGACTGAAACGGCTCGAGGAGGTCATTTTCTGATAAATATAGAGTAAGTTGTTTTAGCACAACTTTTTTGAGGACTTTAGATAAAAAAGGTAAATTGGAGACAGGACGGAAATTATTTAGGCATCCAGGATCCAGAGTAGGTTTTTTGAGCAGGGGTTTGACCACAGCCTGTTTGAAAAGGGAAGGAACGGTGCCAGTAGACAGGGACAAGTTTATAATGTTTAATATAATTTGCCCCACATAGGGCCACAGTTCTTTAAGCTGTTTTGCTGCAGGATATCCAGGAGGGATGTAGTTGCTTTACATGAAGAAACCACCTTTGTCAGCTCATCGAGGGAAACAGAATCTAAGACTGAGCGACGAGAGGTCGGTGGATACAAGTGAATGGGACCCGGAGCCAAAGAAGACAAAAACAAAATATTATCCCTGATATCTTCAGTTTTATGATTAAAGAAATCTAAAAATTCTTGTGCACTAAAGGGAGAGGAGTCTTCAGTTGTAATTAGTTGGATTAGTGTAGCAACTGTCCCAAAGAGAAACCTGGGGTTATGCCGGTCTTTGCAGTGCTGAGGGCGTGCTTATAGGTGTTTACACACAAACACCACTTTTGATAATTTAGATTTGTTTTTGACTTGCGCCATTTGCGTTCAAAACTCCTGCAGGCCTGTTTCAAAGCCCGCGTTGGTCGTCTGGTTGGTCTGGGCTTTGTCCTGAGGGGTGCCACTGAGTCGGTGATGGTCGAGAGGGTAGCATGGACCTCCTCTGTGTAGGCCTCTACTGAGTTTCCAGTTGGAGTTAAATTAGGAAGAACATCTGTCAGCCGTGTGGCAATCATTTCCATTGCAGCTGCGCTAAAATTCTGTGTAGACACAACACATTTGTCTGAATTTGAGGGAAATGTGTAACTTATCTCGAACTCCACCAGTGAGTGATCTGAGACAGCAGATGAAAGAGAGGAGACAAAGAGATTGGAGACATCTATTATTGGGCTCATGAACAAACTGGTTGAAAGACATGGTCACAAGCAGTGATTGAAATGCTCTGGCCAGAGGATCACACTCCTTATTTAGATGAATATTAAAGTCTCCAACTAGAAGGATGTTATCAGCGTGGGTTATTAAGTCCGAGAGGAAAACTCCAAACTCGTCCAAGAAAGAAGAGTAGGGACCCGGAGGGCGATAGATTACAGCTAAATAAAATGGCTTCCTTCCGTTTATTTGAGAAGAAATATGTTTAATGAGTAACACTTCGAAAGAGTTAAATTTCAGCTGTGATGATGTACCTGTAAGGCAAAATGCAGCTTTATAAATGGCTGCAACAACACCACCTTGTTTTCGACGTGCGACCTACCTGTGCATACGCATAATCAGGGGGAGAGGCTTCATTTAGTAGCAGAAAAACATTGGACCTAAGCCAGGTTTCACAAAGACAAAGTAAATCCAAGCTATGAGAAGCAATAAAATCATTAATTAGGAGTGCTTTGGAGGATAGAGACCGCACATTCAGGAGACCGATCTTCAGTCTTGATGTAGAGCCTGCATTTGAAGGCTAGTCCAGTGGAGAGATAGCGACAGGAAAAAGTTGTCGAGCTCTAACAGTTCTGCTTGGTTTAAAAGATTGCCTCTGAGTTATAATAACATGAGGACAGGATGCTTTTGGGTCACTGACTCTAGAAATATCTTGTTCATGTAATTTTCATATTATTCATTTACCAGCATTAATATTTTGCAGTTTGTCCGGAGATGAAATGCATTCCAGCTACAACTTTGAGTCACCTAGTCTTCCCTGTGTTTGGACAGTGAGAGAAAGCACAGCCCTGAGAAAATCCATTCTGACTCCAAGAAAACACCATAGTGCTTCTGATTGTAGCCAGTCTTAAATTCATCCATCTACACCCTATCAGGTGCAAGATCATTGCAGTCTAAGTAGAGATACTCTGTCCTCCCTCCCCCAGAAACCTCCTCCAGCTCCCACACAATACCCAGCTGTATTCAATCATATCCTGGAGCTTCCTTGGTGTAGAGGACCCAGGGGGGTTCAGTCACCTGCATCAACTCATTTGAACCACTTAGATCTGGCCTCTATTTTGTTCAGTCAGGACCTGGTGAGACTAGAAAAGTGCTCTGACTGGGGAGTCTGTCCCATGTTATCAAGGACAGTACTGACTATGACATGGTAGTTGGTGGGAGGAACAGCCCTCTCAACCTGACTTTGCTGTGTTCTGTTATTGGACTTATAGGCATGGAGTCCATGAAACTAACAAACTAGCAGCATATGGCTGTCCATCAGTGCACGTTGCACCAAGACTTGGTGCCCTTAGCTTCAGGGGCTGTCTCTTGCCTGCTCCTCCTTTTCAGCCCTGATTGCCTGCACCTTGGGCAGAGCACTTTAAGGGCTCCTCGGCTACCTGCTTGGTCTCCAGGCTGATCAATTCCAATCCCCTGCTCTGTCGACCTGTCTGGACCCATGCCTCAGCCAGGATGCTCATCACTTAATGCATATTTAAAGCAATCCTGCATAACATTTAGTCAGCAGAGGGCACAGATCCCTATCTGTGCAACCCATGGATAGAGGTCTCCATCTTAATTTACCAGTAGAGATGTTTAAGATGACAAGTTTGGAAGTAAGGACATGTCATCTGAAACAGTCAGTCAATTTGAGTGTATTTTGTACAAATAGGATTCTGTGGGGTCCAGTGTATTGGCCTATTAATTTTATTATATGCGTCGTGTAGTAGCACCTCTCTCCCTAATCTTTGGAGATATGCCATCATCCAGGGACAGGAAAGTTATAGAAGGTTTTTGACCAGCTGAGGGGACTGTGCACACTGTTGCTGTAGCATGGTCCCTCTGTTTGTTATTGCCCCCTATTGTAATGTTATTCAGTTATCTTTCCATTTCATAAACCTGTCCTTCTCAGACCTTTAGCCTACTGACCATTCTCTATAAACCCTACTGATGAACTACTACAGACCTACAGTGGCAAGAAAAAGTATGTGAAATTTCCTGTTTTTTATAAATATAAATTTGTCTTAAAATGTGATCTAATCTTCAGCTAAGTCAAAGGTCGGCAACCTTTACCACTCAAAGAGCCATTTTGACCCATTTCCTACAGTAAAAAAAACACTGGGAGCACTTTTTTTGCCTTTATGCTATTTATAAACAAACTATAATGTGTTGCATTTATGAAATCAATGAACGACTGCAGAGAAAACAAAACTACATTTCTGATGCAACAAAAACATTTTGAACATCAAAAAATATATGTTTGGTTGAAAGATACTTTTAATTAAAGTACTCAATGTCTATTTGAGTTATTCTTGTATTTATGAAAAAAAAGGCCGACCTTAAATTATTCACCAGCAGCAAACCAAAAACGCTGTCCTCGTTGTGCATGCCTTTTACTGGCGTGTGCAGTCAGCTGTCAGTCAATAATAAAAGGACTATTTCACTGAACAATGACAAAATATGAATATATGCAAAATATTAGGCAAATAAAATATTTATCATACTTAGTTAATGTCAGAAATCACATTAACTAAGTATGATAAATATTTTAATTGCCTATTATTTATTATCCTGAACCTGAGAACACAGCATCTGAACATCAGGGCTGTCTGCCCTCACCTTCATCTTTACACAGGATCGTAAACTGTCATCTGTGAGCCGTGCGCGATGATTGTAGTGGTGTAAAGTTCCAGGACACCTGAAGTGCTCTTCCTAGCAGTTTGGGTGCCATGTGCTCTGGTCTGAGGTTCCTATGAACTGTCAGGGTGGTAAGTTTGTGTGGTTTAACAAACCTTTACTAAAGCAAGCCTTTCTTTTAAAGTAATGATTTCTTTATTACAGGGTGGCTAGCCTGCTGCTGTTTTCTATTTGTTTTGTTTTGATTGTTTGGCTTTGTTCTTTTGTTTGGTTTGCTATGCCGTGTCTGTGTCCACAAAGGTAAGTATAAGGTGGCACCCCTGGGCACCTCCTTAAAGTAGTCTGCTTACCACCGGTGGCCCCAGCTAGCTATTCAAATTTTTTGATTGTTTTTGTACTTCTGCAACCCTTTTACAATTAGGTCTGTTTTAACAAGTTGCTCAGTTTATAGCATAGTAATAATAAAATATATTTTGGGTAATTGTTTTTTTTCAACTTTTCAGTTTTCTAGAGTAATCATTTTAAACCTGTCTCTGTCCTGTTTAAATCAGATATTGACCTGTGTCCTTTTTTTTTCACAACCTCCGATGCGTACCATAGTTGAATTCATATCCCATCTTTTTTCAAATAGTGCATACCACTAATCCTACTCGCACCGCCACATTTGCTTTTTAATTTGCTCGAATTCAAAAAAGTTAAAGAAATTTCGAAAGTGTCGAACATTGGCATTTGTGACGCATAGTAACAGCGACAACATAAAAACAAACAAACTAAAATAAAATACAATAATTATATACTTATTAATTATTTTTAAAAGCCACAAGAAGCCACATCAGAGGGATGAAAAAGCCGCATGCAGCTCCGGAGCCGCGGGTTGCCTACCCCTGAGCTAAGTCAAGGGTATTGACAAACATAATAAAAAACAATTACAATTAAAGCCGCAAGCGGCGATAAAGGCCCTCGCCTCCCTTGCGACCGCGGGGACACATGTACTCGGAGGAATGCATTTCGTGCTTTAAAGCGTAAACTTCACGATAATGTCAAATAACCGGGCCTGTTCCTCTGCTTGAATCTTCTTCTGACTGGAGCCTGCTTCATCATCTCGGGCCTGTGCTACTGCTGGGGCCTGCTACACACCACCTTGTATTTAGAGTTAAAGGTCTCCACATTCCCTGGTTTTCCTGGGATCTGTCTGAACTTATAAAAATAATAGATTATGTTTGGGCTAAGGCGAGAAAAACAAAATACTGACTGGAGATTTGCTCAGAAATCGCTGCACCCGCCTGTTAAAAAGTAAAAATGTAAATATTACTTGTCTAAAAAAACAGGTTTACAAGTTCCAAAAGATTCTGAAGAGCTTTCCAAGGCTCTAGTCTTGGCTCTGGAGAAGCGTCCTCTAAAGGAAGGATCCTGGCATTTTGTAAATGGCATTTATTTCCCAAAGAAATGGCTGCCTCTTTACAGGCTCATTACGACCACAGCCGTAAATGTATCAAAAAACAAAATGACAACTTTGGTTGGCACTCGTGTCTAGATAATACTCAACAAATTTGGGGCCTTTTAGAAAAAAACACATTGGGTTTAATCTTTTGACCCGAGGGGTGCGATTTAGGTGGTCCCGTGTTCCACCCCACCTGGCGGACTTCCTGTTGAGTTTAGGCTGTGGCTGTCATAGACTTTTCTGTTTGCCCTGAGGTGTCCTATGGATGTACCAAGTTTAATTTTTCTACGTTGGAAAAAATTACTTTCACTTTCCATAGGCCGAATGTATTTTCATTTTCCAGGGGTCGCCACTGAGTCATTTCTTTTTATTATTTTTTCAAATACTTAAGATACATCAATATTTCGCCAGGCTTAAGTTTAGTCGCCAATAAAATTTACTTTTTGCGCACATTTACTGGGTCAAAATTAAGGATAATTTTGCAGAAAAAATTGCAGAAAAATAAAAATTAAATAAAAATATAAATTGAGCAAAAACAACAAGAAAAGGCGCTGTCTATTTTGCACACGTGTGTTTAGCTCACTTTGCCTAAGTTTGGTGTTTCTTGAATGAAGCAGCTATTTTCTGTCAATTTTTAAAAGTGAGGTGTATTCTAAGGCGGTTCACATTTTCAATTCAAAATGGCCGCCTTCTCGTGTGTGATAGGGAGTGGTCCCCATTGGCTTTTATGTTCATAATCCCATGATGGATGTGTGTACCAAGTTTCATTTGCCTAGGACAAACTAAAATTTTCCCATCCCATTGACTTTTTCCACATATTTGCGCCGTTGCTATGGCAATACATTTGTAGATAGGGGGTGGTTGTCATTGGCTTTTATGTTCGTCATGACATAAGTGATGTGTGTACCAAATTTTATGTCTCTATGACAAACTAAATTCTTGGGTCCAATTATAAGTTTGTAGGGGGCGCTAGAGGGCCATTTCTAAAGCTAACCCTTTTATTTACATATCTTTGTGTTCAGGTCATGAATGTGCACAAACGCCTTTTTGGGTCCAACTTGATACGAGAAGGCGTTTGAGAGTTAAGGGATATTTTATTTTCACAAAAACGGCCGCCTCGTTACAGGCTTGCCACACCCACACCCGATAAGATATCAAAAACAAAATGACAACTTTGGTTGGCACATGTGTCTAGATGATACTCACCAAAATTGGGGCCATTTAGATGAAAACACATTGGGTTTAATCTTTTGACGCGAGGGGTACGATTTAGTTGGTCGCGCCTTTTACCCCACATGGCGGACTTCCTGTTCAGTTTAGGCTGTTTCTGTCATAGACTTTTCTGTTTGCCCTGAGGTGTCCTATGGATGTACCAAGTTTCATTTTCCTACGTTGGAAAAAAATTACTTTCACTTTCCATAGGCCCAATGTATTTTCATTTTCCAGGGTCGCCACTGAGTCATTTCTTTTATTATTTTTTCAAATACTTAAGATACATCAATATTTCGCCAGGCTTAAGTTTAGTGGCCAATAAAATTTACTTTTTGCACATTTACTGGGTCAAAATTAAGGATAATTTTGCAGAAAAATTTGCAGAAAAATAAAAATTAAATAAAAATATAAATTGAGCAAAAACAACAAGAAAAGGCATTGTCTATTTTGCACACAAGTGTTTAGCTCATTTTGCCCAAGTTTGGTGTTTCTTGAATGAAGCAGCTATTTTCTGTCAATTTTTAAAAGTGAGGTGTATTCTAAGACGGTTCACATTTTCAATTCAAAATGGCCGCCTTCTCGTGTGTGTTAGGGTGTGGTCCCCATTGGCTTTTATGTTCATAAGCCCATGCTGGATGTGTGTACCAAGTTTCATTTGCCTAGGACAAACTAAATTTTTCCCTTCCCATTGACTTTTTCCACATATTTGCGCGTTGCTATGGCAACACATTTATAAATAGGGGGTGGTTGTCATTAGCTTTTATGTTCGTCATGACATAAGTGATGTGTGTGCCAAATTTTATGTCTCTATGACATACTAAATTCTTGGGTCCCATTATAAGTTTGTAGGGGGCGCTAGAGGGCCATTTCTAAAGCAAACCCTTTTATTTACATATCTTTGTGTTCAGGTCGTGAATGTGCACAAACGCCTTTTTGGGTCCAACTTGATCCGAGAAGGCGTTTGAGAGTTAACGGATAATTTATTACCACAAAAATGGCCGCCTCGTTACAGGCTTGCCACACCCACACCCGATAAGATATCAAAAACAAAATGACAGCTTTTGTTGGCACACGTGTCTAGATGATACTCACCAAAATTGGGGCCATTTAGACAAAAACACAATGAGTTGAATCTTTTGGCGTAAGGGGTGCGATTTAGGTGGCCGCGCCTTTCACCCCACATGGCGGACTTCCTGTTAAGTTTAGGCTGTTGCTGTCATAGACTTTTCTGTTTGCCCTGAGGTGTCCTATGGATGTACCAAGTTTTGTATTTCTACATTGGAAAAAATGTACTTTCACTTTCCATAGGCCCAATGTATTTTGACTTTTCTAGGGGTCGCCACTGAGTCATTTTTCATATTTTTTTTTCGGGGACTTCAAATACATAAATTTTTCGCCGACCTTGAACTTTGGGCCCAATAAAAATGACTTTTCGTGCATGTTCACTGGGTCAAATTAAGGATCATTTTGCAGAAAAAAAAAAATAAAAAAAAAAAAAAAAAAAAAATAATCCGAGCAAAAACAATAGGCCCTCCCGGCTATCACCGGCTCGGGCCTAAAAATAATTGTAATCATTCATGTCTTGAGAACAACCCAAAAACCTTATTGCTTGTGGAAAAAGTATGCAAATCCTTGAGTTAATGACTGCAAAAAAGTTAATTGGAGTCAGGTTTTAGCACCTCTGGAGTCTCGTTAAGATAATACGTTTGGAGGTATGAACTACAGCTACTTTTGGAGTTGGCTCTGCACAAGAACAACACGCTTATGTGACAAATGCCTCACCAAAAAGAGCTTTCAGAAGAACTACGATCAAGAATTGTTGCTTTACATAAAGCTGGAAAAGGTTACAAAGTTATTTCAATCACTTCAATTTCACCAGTCTACAATCTACAAATGTAGACTCTTTAAGACTGTTGCTACTCTACCAAGAAGTGGGCGCCCAGTTAAAATGACACCGAGAGCACAACAAAGACTCATCAATGAGATAAAGAAACAACCCCAAATGACAGCCAAAGGTTTGAAGGCGTCATTGGAACTAACATTTCTGTTTATAAGCCTACAATACGTAAAACGGTAAACAAGCTGGGTATCCACAGCAGGACAACGTGGATACCCTGTGGCTTCTGCATGATTTTTACACTGTGTGCACAATTATTAGGAAAGTGATTATTTTGACCATATAATGTTATCCATAATTCCCAACTCCAAACTGTATAAACTTGAATCCTTATTGGATTTAATGCATATCAGGTGATGCGTATTTGTGTAACAAGGGAGGGTCTGGCCTAAGGAGATCAACACCCTATATCAAGGCGTGTGTTAATATTTTTCTGTTATGATGCACCCTTGGATGCCTGCTTATATATGTTAGTTGTTCACTTTGCATGCTACATTGCACACTAGATTATGACACTAAATACCTTATCTTTTGAGACCAGTTAGAACCAGTTGGTCACCGCTGGCTGTACACATAGTGGAAAAGTACTGATACTGTGGCAGGAAGGGCTCCCTCATGTGTTAGGTGTGGCCAAAGGTTAGGACTTTTAGTGTATCTGGTTGACCAGAGACACAACTCGTTGGCTGACCTTATGTTTGACCTTTGTGTTGTTTACCAGTGCTGAAGAAGAAACAGTTTTCGGAATAAGAAATTGGTGTTTCTGCCCGGTTGCAATGTTGGAAAGAAAATTTTTTAAGTGTTCTGTTTTTACGACAACTGTCTTCTTTTGGATGAAACTTTGTGTATAATATAATATATAAAGAAAAGCGGATAACTCGGTGTGTGTGTGTGTGTATATATATATATATATATATATATATATATATATATATATATATATATATATATATATATATATGTCTATATATATATGTCCGGGGTGAGTGGAGTTTTACCCGCTCTCTTCCTCACTCTGGAAGAGTACAGGTCCTGTAGGGTTGACAGGTGGACACCAATAATCCTCTCTGCAGTTCGGATTGTACATTGCAGTCTCCTGATGTCTGATTTGGTAGCTGAACCAAACCAGACAGTGATGGAATTACACAAGACAGACTCAATGAAAGCCGAGTAGAACTGAATCAGCAGCTCCTGTGGCAGGTTGAACTTCCTCAGCTGAAGGAAGTACAGTCTCTGCTGAGCCTTTTCACATTGGAGTCAATGTGATTGTCCCACTTCAGGTCCTGAGAGATGGTAGTGCCCAGGAACCTGAATGACTCCACTGCGTCCACAGTGCTGTTCATGATGGTGAGTGGGGGAGTGATGGACTGTTCCTCCTGAAGTCCACTATCATCTCCACCGTTTGAGTGCGTTCAGCTCAACGTTGTTATAACACCAGACAGCCAGCTGTTCAACCTCCAGTCTGTAGGTAGACTCGTCACCATTCTGGATGAGGCCGATGACTGTGGTGTCATCTGCAAATTTCAGGAGCTTGACAGAGGGGTCTTTTGAAGTGCAGTCATTGGTATACAGGGAGAAGAGCAGTGGGGAGAGAACTCACCCCTGTGGGGCGCCAGTGCTGATTGTGAGAGATGTGAGTTTACCCAGTCTCACTCGCTGCTGCCAGTTTGTCAGGAAGCAGGATATCCTCTGACATATTGAGGATGGTATGGAGAGCTGGGTCAGTTTGGCTGTGAGGAGATCAGGCATGATGGTATTAAAGTCGAACTAAAGTCCACAAATAGGATCCTTGCATAAGTCCTAGGTCTGTTGAGATGTTGCAGGATGTAATGCAGTCCAGTGTTGACTACATCGTCCACAGACCTGTTTGCTCTGTAGGCAAATTGAAGAGGATCCAGCAAGGGTCCAGTAATGTCCTTCAGGTGTCCAACACCAGTCTTTTAAATGACTTCATGACAACAGAGGTGAGAGCGACAGGTCTATAGTCATTTAGTCCAGTGATTTTGTTTTTTTTGTGGACGGGAATGATAGTGGAGCGTTTGAAGCAGCTGGGAACTTCACACTGCTCCAATGATCTGTTGAAGATCTGCGTGAAGACTGGGTCCAGTTAGTCAGCACAGGCTTTCAAACACGCAGAAGAGATACCGTCTGGGCCTGACGCTTTCTTGGTCTTCTGTTTTTAGAAGACTCGACTCACGTCCTCCACACAGACCTTTAGCTCATGTGGGAGGGCAGGAGGGGGAAGGAGAGGGGGTGCAGGAGGTGATGGTGAGGGTGTGATGTGCAGATCAGAGCAGGTGTGTGGTGTGAGACTGGGCTTTTCAAACCTGCAGTAGAATGCATTCAGATCGTCGGGGGGATGGTGACTTGTAATCAGTGATGGTCCTCAGGCCTTTCCAGACTGATGCAGGGTCGTTGGCTGAAAACAGTTTTTTCAGCTTTTCAGAGTAACTTCTTTTAGCAACACTCCTTTTAGCAACACTCCTTTGTCAGTCTGTTCCTGGCCTGGTTATACACGATTTTATCCCCACTTTTGTAAGCATCCTCTTTGGCATGACGAAGCTGTTTGAGTTTCCCAGTAAACCATGTTTTTTTCATTAGTGAATGATAAGAGTGACCGGGTAGGAATGCATGTATCCTCACAGAAACTGATGTACGATGTTACAGAATCTGTGAGCTCATCCAGATCGGTGGTAGCAGCTTCAAAAACAGTCCAATCAGTGCATTCGAAGCAGGCTTGTAAGTCCTGCTCTGCTTCATTTGTCCATCTTTTTACAGTCCTTATTACAGGTTTAGCTGATTTCAGTTTCTGCCAGTAGGTCGGTATAAGATGAACCACACAGTGATCAGACAGCCCCAAAGCTGCTCGTGGGACGGAGTAATATGCATCCTTTATTGTTGTATAGCAGTGGTCCAGTATATTACTGCCTCTGGTGGGACATGTAACGTGCTGTCTGTATTTTGGCAGTTCACGGGAGAGATTTGCTTTGTTAAAATCCCCAAGAATGATTAAAAGAGAGTCTGGGTACCCTTTGTTCCGTTTCAGCTATTTGTTCAGCCAGCTGTTGTAGAGCTGCGATCACACACGCGTCCAGAGAAATGTAAACACTCACAAGAACGAACGAGGAAAACTCGCGTGGCAAGTAGAAAGGTTTGCAATTTATGAAGAGCGCCTCTAAATTAGGAGAGCAACTCTTCTTCAGTGTTGTTACATCTGAACACCAACTTTCATTAATGTAGAAACACAATCCACCACCTCTAGTTTTCCCTGTTAGTTCCGCGATGCGATCCGCTCTGAACAGCTGGAAGCCCGGTAGATGTAGTCCGTTGTCCGGAATGGCTTCACTCAGCCAGGTTTCAGTGAAGCACAGTGCAGCAGAATTAGTAAAGTCCCTGTGAATTCGGGAGAGGAGAAGAAGTTCGTCCGTTTTGTTAGGAAGGGATCGGAGATTCGCAAGATGAATACTAGGGAGTGCAGTGCGGATGACGCGCGCGCGTAGTTTAACCAGCGCGCCAGCTCGCTTCCCTCGTCTCTGTCCGGCCGCGCGTTTTAAAACACAGCTGCCCCTCCAACGAGAATATCCAGCAAAACGTCTGAATAATCAAAAATGTAAAAATGTTGTCTGGTGTGTGTTTCCTAATGTCCAATAGTTCGTCTTTGGTACAACGAATCGAAAAACAGTGACTAAACGTAGAACAAACAAAGAAAAACAACACAATAACTGAGGAGCTCCACACCGAGGCTGCCATCCGCGGCGCCATCTTAGACTCATGGATGAGAATATGTTATAACACAGCTAGGACCATGGGAAGGTAAAAGAGAAAACATGATGTCAAAAATGTATGGTTTAAATCATGATAAGGTGGTTGTGCAAACACACACAGGGAAAATTTACTGGACAGGACAGAGAGTCTTTGTCTGGAGAAACCAGGTTTCAAAGGAAGAAGATGCCGATGAAGAGGGTTCCTCAAAGCCTTAACGCAATAGACATAAATAAATGTGAAAACTGTATAAAAGCTTGGGTCTAATGTATAATCATTAGTAGAGAGGGTGTGTCTACTCGGGTCGTTTATTGTGTTAGTTGTGAACAATAAAAGACTCTATGGCATTGAAATGTTGGTGCGTTCATGACTTATTCCATCCGATTGTGCCAAAGACTGAGAGGTCAGTTTTTGGACACAACATTTGGTGGAGCCTCAGCCAGGAGAGGAACTGAGAAAGAGTGGTTCTTTTTCTGTTTGAACACCCAGAGGAAGCATCCCAGGCGCAGAGACCAGAGAGGGTGAGCAGACCTTTAATTATTTGGTATGGTCAGATGTCGGGGTGCAGCTTAGGGGGGTAACAGATAGGAAGAGACCACTTAAAAACTTGCCTCAAAAGAACCTAGATTAGTGGGAAAGAAGTAAAGGCTTAAAGAGCCATAAAAGTGTCAGGGGTTGAGAACCTTATTAGGGCGAATAAAAGGCATGTGTGTGGAAACAGAGAGAGACACACTGGTGCAGTTTAAAGAAAAGGGTTAGAATTAATTTCTATCCAGTGGATATATGCTAAAAAGGACGTGAAAATAGGTTACAACATCGCAAAAACGTCGCTTATACTCCAAGGAAGAAATTAAAAAAAAGTGTTTCTGTCCAGAGGTATAATCTAAATATGGTGTAGACTTTAACTCTAAGAAGAATTTAGCGCGCAAACGGAAAATTGCAAGGAACTAAAGGTTATTTCTATCCACAGATTATAGTCAGAAAAACACCGGTTGTATCCTCCGGAGGAAATTTTGTTAGAAATAGAAACGGTCTACAGAGAGACTTTTTACAGAACCTGTCCGAGAGCGCAGGTGTCTGAAAGGGAACGAGGCCAAGTGGAAGACAGGGATCTTCAAGAAGGGAAAACGTAAGTTCATGCTATTTTCGGATGAACTTAAGTATAGAGACGAAAATAAAATAAAAAGGAGCAATAGACGAAAACCAATAATATAAAAAGGAGAAAAATTTAGATAAAGGCCTGCTTATAAGGAGCAACACGTTGTCCCACGCCGGCAGGATTCATGCAGCGGTGTTGGTTGCCAAGTAACAAGATTTAAAGTACCTTGTATGTAGTATGAATAATTAAGAGAAGGTAAAAGGAAGTCTCTTTTCTTCAAGATGGGAGGGAAAAATACAAAAAATATTGAATCTGGAGATGTTTTGACTCCAGTAGAGGTGATTATTAGACAGAAATCCAGTCAAAAGAAACGGATCAGAAATTATATGCAAAAGTGGCATAAAAGAACTCATGGGGCTTTACAATGGCCTATTACAGGCAGCTTTGACCCAATGTGCTGCTGTGAAGTGGAGAATAATATAAAACTTTACAAGGCTAAAGATCTGAGTTGCAAACGGATGAAAGAAAATTAAATATTGTGATGGTTTAGAGAGGAGACAAGATGGAGACAAATTGAATTAATTGAAACCAAACCAGTGCAGTCAGCTGTTGTGGGTCCAGAAATAATTGTTAAGACTTGTACAGAACCTTCAGCACTATTGTCTTTTCAATAAAAAGAAATTCATGGACAGTTTCCAATAAAAGAGCTGTCTGAAGAACTCCAGTGGGTTATAACTGAACGGACCAGAGCAGTGTTAGTTGGAGAAGAAGAGAGTGACTGCAGCAGCATCTCTCCCTCTGGGAATAGCATCCCCGATCCTCAGAGAGATAAGGATTTTGGAATAGGTGAAGAGACCCGCTCCTGTCCAAATAAGTTAGAAGACTCTGACTTTAGAAACAATGAAATAAAAGAATTCAAAGAACTGAATAAAATGATAAGAAGTCAGTCCCGTCAAGACGGAGAAGATATAAAAACAAAAATGCCAGAGAAACGGTTGAAACACAGACAGAAGAGGAAGAGTTCTTCTGGAGCTGACACACAATTAAAGCGTATTATCAACATTAGGCTTTCCGATCCCAAACAGACCTCATACAGCCCAAGTCTAAAGGCTTATAAAAAATATTGTGGGATGAGGGATGTAGTAAAAAATGGTTAAAGAAAAGAAGACCTCCTGAATTATATTAAAGAAATTAAGTTGAAAAAAATCAAAGATCAACTGTGCATTACTATTGGATCATGGGAAAGCTTATAGAAACCTAAAGAAAAAAGAGAAAGAAGCAAATAAAAGTTTTGAAGAAAAATTTAATTTGACTGCAAATGTTCAAACTGAACAACAGAAACAAGGAGAAGAATGATAAACAGGAGTTTGTTACTGAAGAACACCGAACTCCGTAGAGACGAGCAGAGTTTTACTACGGTACCCCGGAATATGAATAACATATGTTTATGTTCCAGTCTTCCGTTACAGGCTTATTCTAACAGATCACAGTGGATCCCGTGACAGAGAATGTCTGTCGTACAGAGAGGTGTCTGAGGCAGATTTGGAGAGTGAGACAGACCTAAAGCAGCGTCTGGTGAGTTCTACCCAACTGGATGTGTGAACAGGGAGCTGCAACCAGAGAGAGTGGCTTGTTAACATTATAGCAGGACAGAAGAGAAAAGGACTATTCAAACTGTAATGTACTGGCTGAAATGAACACAGGATTCAGAACTAATACAGAGATGGACTAAAAAAAAATGAAAAGAATACAAAGACTATTTAAAACTCCACATGAGCTGAAGACGCAATTACATTGTTTAACAAACAAGATAATTTGGACTATGAGAAGTTGGAAAGAAGCAAGTGAATGGAAATAACTTTCAATTAAAAGACAATATATATATTGGAAAGACAAGAAGCTATGGTGTACCTCTTATGCCCAGTTTGAGACTTGGTTTTGGATCAAAAAACTCAACTCCTAATGTTGCATTAAGTGACAGAAGGACTGGGGTTTTGTGCACTTAAACCAAAGTTAACAGCTGCATTGTGCGTAAAAAGAAAAATGTATATCTAAATTAAAGAGCTTTGTCTTAGAAAATCAATCAATATTTAAAGTATCATTAAGATGATGTGATGTAGTCCAGGCTGAACTGTAGAGAAAATGGTTTCTGATCTGGTTTTGACACTGTCTAATATTCTGTCTGAATTGAAATTGGCAACAGTAATAGATTTATGTTCTGTATTTTTCTGACTCATGTTACCTTTTCTGTTTTACATATTATGAATGAGACGGAAGAGAAGAGTCTGTCTTACAGTCGACTCCTGAAAGACCTAAAGTAATCTTCATCTAAAGTAAACCTGACTGTAGTGAGTACAGAGATCTAATGTGTATATGATCTGTGTCTGATCAAACAACGAGGATGTGAGTTAGACTCCATCACAGTGTTACAAATTAAAGTATTTGGGGAAAAAAATTTGTAAAGAAAATCTAAATACTAAGGGAAAAATTAGGAAACTTGATCCGTCTCACTTCAAACCTAAAACAAAAACTTTAAAGCAAAAAAATTGTAGAATAAATGTTGAAATTATTAGAAGTGGCAAGTTATAGCAAGTTGTGGATTGTAACTTTGCTGTATTAATAGCTTATTTAAGAAGTCTGAAAAAAATTAAAGACCAAATAGATAAAAGGCTTAAATTAAAGTAAATAAGAAGTCAGACAGAACATTTTCTGTGTTAAAAGAAAAAATGCATATAATCTAGCTTTAGGAAATTCCGATTTAAATATAATGTTCCATCTAAACGTAGTGGAGAGAGATGGTTTTTCATCAGCAGTAATGATGCAGATATTGTAGTAGTATAAAAAACAATAGTTTAATGTAGCTCAAAATTAGACAATATTAAATAAAGATTAACACTATGTTACAGACAATTAGCTTCAGCTGTGACAAAGTTTGTAAAAAGGTTCAGTGATAAAAGGGGTTTTCCAATTACAATGTTTACCACACACCAGTTATGCATTTCTGATCTAAAGTCCTCAATTTGTCAATTTGTCTCAATATGGAGTAATACTTTCAGTTCTGAATTTAATAAAACAAAAGATGTAAACAGTTAACCCAGCAGCAAAAATATAAAATGAAAAGCCATGTGTCTGATTAGAATCAACAGATAAATTCTAAAACAGTGAGAACAGATGTACCATTAACCAACTGAAGCAGAGTTAATGTTATTTGTAGATGTATTCTGTTTTTGAGAGATGAGGAAGAGACATTGTAAAACTGAAAACAGATAATACTTTAACAGCATAGGATTCAAAAACTATTACAGCAGTGTTTGAAGTAAGTGGCTAAGATCAAAGCATTGACTTAGGTGTAGAAATAGTTAAATGTTTAAGAGTTAACATCATACAATAGGGTCTGGAGTAAGTTAGGCATCAAGTCTAATGGCAAAAGAAGACAAGGCATTAAAACAATGTTGACAAGTTAATCCTTGTCCAGAGAAAAGAAGGTCTGTGTGAAAGTAGAATAAACACAAAGAGGTCATTAAGGTCACTTAGAAAGGGTTAGAGATAAGAGTTATGGAGAGCACAGAGTTATCTAGAGTTGAAGACTCTCCAGTGAGAGACCATAAAACAGACTCATGGATCAGAGAATGTTTTAGACAACATCTAACAGAAATACAAAGTTAAATTCCAACAGATTAAAAGGCGCCGAGGAGAACTCTACAGAAAACAACACCTTCCGGCTGAAGATTGAGTCTGGGAATGGAGTCTTCAACAAAAGAAGTGGTCAAAACTTCAAGGTTGATGGGAGAACAGTGAATGTCTCATGAGAAGGTCTGGTGTCATCTTTCACACTGTTGACCTGTCCACATCAAATCAGGTAATAAAAAAAAAACAATTAAAATTTTGAAGGAAGCAAATACAATGCCAAGTAAATTCAATTCAACAAGGAGACAATTTTAGAGAAATGAGGAAGAACTGTGAGTGGAACAGAGGTCCAGCTGAGACAGATTAATAATAGGCTGATTTGTTTATGATTCTTTTCAAACAGAATCAAAGAGGGGATAGTAATAGTAGGCAATATAATGGGATGTATTTGAAGTTAGATTTTATTAAGTTTAATTTTGGTGGACTTTAAACTATCAACAGAAGAGAGGGATAATTATTTAGATTAGGATTTATTTGTGATGATACCTTCACAGATCTACATTCAATGTTTGGGATAGGCTTCTATATGGGTTTATTTTCCTGGAGTAAAACTCTACAGTAGTAATACAATAGCATTTTATTACAAAGCTCATATGATATAGATCATAGTGGTTGAGTAAAGATTTGTCTGTATCTTTATGGTAGCTCAGAGGGAGGAGTTTGTGAAACTCAGATAAACTGAATGAATTAGATTGTATTATTGTTAACAACAGAAGGCTTATTGAACAAATATAAACAGGTAAAACTGTTTTTTTACAAAGATTTTATTGGGCTAAGATCTGTGACCTCCTCCTTGAACCGCCACCTTATCGTGGTGGAGGGGTTTGAGTGCCCGGATGATCCTAGGAGCTATGTTGTCGGGGGCTATATGCCCCTGGTAGGGTCTCCCAAGGCAAACAGGTCCTAGGTGACGGGCCAGACAAAGCGCGGTTCAGAACCCTTTATGGAAAGTTTAAAATCGAGGGCCGCTACGTCGCCCGGTATGGCGCAACCGGGGCCCCACCCTGGAGCCAGGCCCGGGGTTGGGGCTCATATGCGAGCGCCTGGTGGCCGGGTCTTTCCCCACGGGGCCCGGCCGGGCTCAGCCCTAAAGAGCGACGTGGGACCGACCTCCCGTGGGCCCACCACCTGCAGGAGGAACCGTAAGGGGCCGGTGCAATGTGGATTGGGTGGCAGTCGGCGGAGGCCTCGGCGACCCAATCCCGGACACAGAATCTGGCTCTAGGGACATGGAATGTCACCTCGCTGGCGGGTAAGGAGCCTGAGCTTGTGCGGGAGGTTGAGAGATACCGACTAGAGATAGTCGGGCTCACCTCCACACACAGCTTGGGCTCTGGAACCCAAATCCTCGAGAGAGGCTGGACTCTCCACTATTCTGGAGTTGCCTGCGGTGAGAGGCGGCAGGCTGGTGTGGGTTTGCTTATTGCCCCCCGGCTCAACCGCCATGTGTTGGAGTTCACCCCGGTGAACGAGAGGGTCGCTTCCCTGCGCCTTCGGGTTGGGGATAGGTCTCTCACTATTGTTTGTGCTTATGGGCCAAATGGCAGTGCAGAGTACCTGGCCTTCTTGGAGTCTCTGGGAGGAGTGCTGGAAAGTGCTCCAACCGGGGACTCCATCGTTCTACTGGGGGACTTCAACGCTCACGTGGGTAGCGACAGTGACACCTGGAGGGGCGTGATTGGGAGGAACGGCCCCCCTGATCTGAACCCGAGTGGTGTTCTGTTATTGGACTTCTGTGCTAGCAACAGTTTGTCCATAACGAACACCATGTTCAAGCATAAGGGTGTCCATCAGTGCACGTGGCACCAGGACACCCTAGGCCGGAGGTCGATGATCGACTTTGTAGTTGTTTCATCTGACCTCCGACCGTATGTCTTGGACACTCGGGTGAAGAGAGGGGCGGAGCTGTCAACTGATCACCACCTGGTGGTGAGTTGGATCCGATGGCGGGGAGAAGGTCGGACAGACTTGGCAGACCCAAAGCGTACTGTGAGGGTCTGTTGGGAACGCGTTTGGCCGAGTCCCCTGTCAGAGAGATCTTCAACTCCCACCTCCGACAGAGCTTCGACCAGATTCCGAGGGAGACTGGAGACATTGAGTCCGAGTGGACCATGTTTTCCACCTCCATTGTCGACGCAGCCACTCGAAGCTGTGGCCGCAAAGTCTCCGGTGCCTGTCGTGGCGGCAATCCACGAACCCGGTGGTGGACACCGGAAGTAAGGGAGGCCGTCAAGCTGAAGAAGGAGACCTATCGAGCCTGGTTGGCTTGTGGGACTCCTGAGGCAGCTGATAGGTACCGGCAGGCCAAGCGAGCTGCAGCACGGGTGGTTGTGGAGGCAAAACTCGGGTCTGGGAGGAGTTCGGTGAGGCCATGGAAAAAGACTATCGGTCGGCCTCGAAGAAATTCTGGCAAACCGTCCGGCGCCTCAGGAGGGGAAGCAGTGCCCTGCCAACACTGTTTACAGTGGAGGTGGGAATCTGCTGACCTCAACTGGGGATATTGTTGGACGGTGGAAGGAATACTGAGGATCTCCTCAACCCCACCGTCACGTCTTCCACTGAGGAAGCAGAGGCCGAGGGCTCAGAGGTGGACTCGTCCATCACTCAGGCTGAAGTCACTGAGGTAGTTGGGAAGCTCCTCGGTGGCAAGGCACCGGGGTGGATGAGGTACGCCCTGAGTACCTCCAGTCTCTGGATGTTGTGGGGCTGTCTTGGCTGACACGCCTCTGCAACATCGCATGGCGTTGGGGACAGTACCTCTGGACTGGCAGACCGGGTGGTGGTCCCCCTTTTTAAGAAGGGGGACCGGAGGGTGTGTTCCAACTACAGAGGGATCACACTTCTCAGCCTCCCCGGGAAAGTCTATGCCAGGGTACTGGAGAGGAGAATGCGGCCGATAGTCGAACCTCAGATCCAGAAGGAACAATGCGGTTTTCGTCCCGGTCGTGGAACACTGGACCAGCTCTATACCCTCTCCAGGGTGCTGGAGGGATTATGGGAGTTTGCCCAACCAGTCCACATGTGCTTTGTGGATCTGGAGAAGGCATTCGACTGTGTCCGTCGCGGTGCCCTGTGGGGGGTGCTCTGGGAGTATGGAGTCCGGGGCCCTTTGCTAAGGGCTGTCCGGTCCCTGTACGACCGGAGCAGGAGCTTGGTTCGCATTGCCGGCAGTAAGTCAGACCTGTTCCCGGTGAATGTTGGACTCCGGCAGGGCTGCCCTTTGTCACCGGTCCTGTTCATTATCTTTATGGACAGGATTTCTAGGCGCAGCCAGGGGCCGGAGGGAGTCTGGTTTGGGGACCACAGGATTTCATCTCTGCTTTTTGCAGATGATGTTGTCCTGTTGGCTCCATCAAGCCAGGACCTTCAATGTTCACTGGAGCGGTTTGCAGCCGAGTGTGAAGCGGCTGGGATGAGGATCAGCACCTCCAAGTCTGAGACCATGGTTCTCAGTCGGAAAAGGGTTGTTGTCCCCTTCAGGTTGGTGGAGAGCTCCTGCCTCAAGTGGAGGAGTTTAAGTATCTCGGGGTCTTGTTCACGAGTGAGGGAAGGAAGGAGCGTGAGATCGACAGACGGATCGGTGCAGCTTCTGCAGTGATGCGGTCGATGTACCGGTCTGTCGTGGTGAAGAAGGAGCTGAGCTGTAAGGCAAAGCTCTCGATTTACCAGTCGATCTACGTTCCTACTCTCACCTATGGTCATGAGCTTTGGGTCATGACCGAAAGAACAAGATCCCGGATACAGGCGGCCGAAATGAGCTTTCTCCGCAGAGTGGTGGGGCGCTCCCTTAGAGATAGGGTGAGGAGCTCGGTCACTCGGGAGGAGCTCAAAGTAGAGCCGCTGCTCCTTCACATCGAGAGGAGCCAGCTGAGGTGGCTCGGGCATCTGTTTCGGATGCCTCCCGGACGCCTCCCTAGCTAGGGAGGTGTTCCGGGCATGTCCCACCGGGAGGAGACCTCGGGGAAGACCTAGGACACGCTGGAGGGACTATGTCTCTCGGCTGGCCCGGTATCCCCCCGGAAGAGCTGGAGGAAGTGTCTGGGGAGAGGGAAGTCTGGGCTTCTCTGCTTAGACTGCTGCCCCCGCGACCCGGCCCCGGATAAGCGGTAGAAGATGGATGGATGGATGGATGGATAAGATCTGTGACAGTCAGATAGAGACTAAGTGAGAGGAGCTAAATGTGTCTTGTTAGAACCCTAGTTAGTTTATTTTGATTATTTGAGGACTGGATATAATTAAGGTTTAACTGTATTGTTAAATGGATAAGACGTTTCGACTTTAGTATAATTTGGTGATAATTGGACTGATAGTTAATTAATGTAGGACATAAGGAAGAGTTTACTGGTTTTGAACAAAGTAGATGTTTGTTAAGTTTAAGCATACATACAACTGGAGCAGAGGTTTTACCATTAGAAACATATTAAAAGTAACTTTAAAGATGAAATTGTTTAAATTATATGAATTATGGAAACAAAGGAGATAATAATGCATGAACAAAGAGGTTATTTACTTAGAAAATTTGATATACAGATAGAAGTAATGATGGGAATAACAATTGCATGTGAAGTATTAATAAAATTAGTGAAGATTAAAATAGAGAATAGAAGAAAAGATAAGTTAAATTAATACTTTAAGAGAACTGATAAAGAATTGGTCCATGGGATAATTTATTTTATGAATGGAGTAAAAGAAGTTAGACGAGTCACATGTAAGAATTTTATTAAGTATTAAAAGATTTTGTGATAAAGTTAATCTGTTGAGATGGTCAGAAGTATTTGGTAGTTGCAGAGGTTTATATTAATTGCAAAGGTTTGTTGTGTGTTGATGTTTATTGAAAAAGAATAGTTAGCTGTGTGACAGACATAGGTTGGACAGTTTAACAAGGAACTGTGAGAAGTTTGGAATAAATTACTTTATGGGCTTATCTTAAATCAGTCAGATACAAAATTAATTAGTTAGTTAAAGACATAGGGAAGAGATTATGTAGTTTCAGTGCAAAATTTAAGTTACTATTTGACCACACTTTAAGGGAATTATGTAGAGTCAAAAGTCAATAGGGGTTAAAATATGTGTATACATTAAAAAAGAGGGTTAGTCAATGAACAGAGATGATAGGGTTAATTATGCTACAGAGGTATGTATTCTTGTTCACCTGAATCTAAAAAGAGAAATAGTGACAGTAACTAGACATGTAATAATAATAATAATAATAATGGTTTGGATTTATATAGCGCCTTTCTCCCAAGGGACCCAAAGCGCTTTACAGGTCGTCCATTATTCATTCATACACAGTCACACTGGTGATGGTAAGCTACAACTGTAGCCACAGCTGCCCTGGGGCAGACTGACAGAGACGTGGCAGCCATTTTGCGCCTACGGACTCTCCAACCAACACATACATTCACTGCACATTCTTACACATTCATACAAGGCAAGGTGGGTTAAGTGTCTTGCCCAAGGACACAATGACAGTATTTTGTGGGGAGAGTGGGAATCGAACCCACCACCTTCCGGTTGAAGGACGACCGCTCTACCACTGAGCCACTGCCGCCCCATGTTATTATTATTAAGTATAACACTAAGTAGAAAATATGGTAAACTTCAAATTTTATGGACTAATTTGGAGTATTAAAAAGACAATAATTAAGAAAAAAATAAGGGTATAGGCCGCATTTAAACTGTTTTAATATGATCTGTGGTAATCTTTGTGGTTTTTTTTCTCAGTTAATGTGAATAACGAATACAAAACTGATCAGAGAGGGGAGAAGCGCCACACTGGGAAACTTTCCATGGAATGTGGGGTCAACTACGCTACCATAAGGTTTCTCCAGCAAAGCTTTGTGAAATCAAAGGCTTACCTTGTGTTTTGGAGTTTGGGGTGTTCTGGAGAAGTTTGGAGAAGGCAATGGAGATACATTGCTACCGGCATGGAGTTGAGATAAGGATGAGAAGTTTGGTGGTCTGTACGAACATTTGCAGAGCTGAACACGGAGAGGAAAATTAACGACGACCTGAACAGCCATTGTCGGAGCTGTTTACAGGTTAGCGGCAGAGAAACAAACAAGGAGGAAGTGATGTGCAGCTGAAAGTCAAGGAACTTGGAAGGGCCAAAGTGCGAGCCCATAGGAAAATGTCACAGCGCCATCTCTATAACTGGTTGAGAACTGCAGGAAGAGGAGTTCCTGGATGTGAGCCTTACGTGTGATTTGAAGATATGCCAAATTTGAGTGTGCCTTTTGGATTTAAACATAAAAGTGAAGACATATCAGTTTAATATAGGGGAACTGATATGAAATGTATTCTATATTACAATTTGTACTCATATAAGTATTATAGTTTAGTATGAGTAATTTTATATATTCATGAATTGCATGCAGTAACTTTTAAGTGAAGGTACAACAAGTTGACCATATGTTGTTATGGTGTAAAGAAGGGAGATCTGATGGGAATTGTTTGAGCTAAATAAGTATCATTTGGATCTATGTGATAATCTAATGCACATGTATTATGAACCAGTTGTAATATTTAGCAAAAACGAGACCTTTTAGGGTTTTGAAGAGGGGATGTGTGGTGTAATATTTCTATGTGATGGGTTTGTTTTTGTGTGCGTAGGTTATTATTCACTTCTGGGGGGTTTATGTTACTTATCTTAGGATTTATAGTTATGCGTGGATGAGAATATGTTATGATAACACAGCTAGGACCATGGGAAGGAAAAAGAGAAAACATGTCAAAAATGTATGGTTTAAATCATGATAAGGTGGTTGTGCAAACACACATAGGGAAAATTTACTAGACAGGACAGAAAGTCTTTGTCTGGAGAAACCAGGTTTCAAAGGAAGAAGATGCCGATGAGGAGGGATCGTCAAAGCCCTAACGAAATAGACATAAATAAACTCATGTGAAAAAGTCATGTGAAAACTGTATAAAAGCTTGGGTCTTCTGTATAATCTTCAGTAGAGCAGGTGTGTGTGGGTGTTCAGTAGTTGGTATTGTGTTGGTTGTGAACAATAAAGACTCATGACTTATTCCATCCGATTGTGCCAATATATATATATATATATATATATATATATATATATATATATATATATATATATATATTTTGGCACAATCGGATGGAATAAGTCATGAGTCTTTATTGTTTTGTTTTTTTACTGTACGTGGAAAAGTGCTTTACATACATTAAGCTATTTACCAGTGGTACAGAACATCACTGGAGGTTAGAACACGACGATAGTATGTGGGGAGAGCGGGATGTTTTGGGGTTTCGAGGATTGAACCGCCCACCCACCAGTTGAAGGATGGCTGCTCTACACACTGAGCTACTGCCGGCCCTCCACCAACTGACAGGACCTTAGCTGAAGTCCGCACATCCTTACCTGATCTTGCGACCAGTAACTTACATGAATAGATGCAAAAAGATGCAAAATAGTCAAACCTGGCTAATGGTTGTACTTTTAATTTTGACATCAATAGGTCTGATATAGATCCAAATGACAGCAGGCAATAATCAAAATAATAACCAACATGACATACATAATCAGACCCAGGATTAAAATGACATACACTCAGACAAAATCTTAAAAATAAGACTAACTATAGTTATAGTAACCATATAAGGCGAAAGAGATTAACACAATTAGGCCTATGCCTAGCCAAGTATGGGCGAATTGAACTTAATATACACTGAAAGCAGAAACTGGCTTAAAATTAGATTTGTGTGATGTAATAACTTGTAAAGGAAAAGATCTGAGTTGGAGAGGGTATGACCTATACTTATGTGGTTTAGGTTACCCAGGGAACCAAAAATGGTGTTTCATTTGGGACCATGTGTGGGCTTATTCAGGAATAAATTGGGGCCGCCCAATACCCAAACGCCAATGGACAGCTAGGGTCCCGTACCTATTTTGCACTTATTAGGGGATAATTAATCTTAACAACAACATCCGGAGTCAACGCACTGATATTGACAGTTGGAAAATTATCTCAGAATCCATACCCCTAATAGACCTGAGGTGCTGAGGGAGGTGCTGGAATCCTTTAGAGAATTACTTTTATTTTCTCACCGGGAACTGCCCCACTCCTAAACATAAATTTGTTTTCCTTAATTGTAAGTCCCTTTGGATAAAAGCGTCTGCTAAATGACTAAATGTAAATGTTTAGTGCACCTCCCAATGATTTGATCCATCACAGTAAACAGGAGAACAGAGAGACCACTGTGGACAGTTCAAAATTAAAACTATTTCAGTTATTTGATATAGAGACGGTTTATACACAAACCAAAACCTGGCTACACCATGCATTTGATATAGCTATCTGTTATAAGAATTTTTGTTTTATAATGTTTAGAGTTATTGGGGACTTATAGTTCTGTTCAGGTTATATCAAATTCATGTCATGCTCTTCATGCTAATCCATGAAGTAGACATAACTAGACTGAGATATGGCTTGTCATGGGACTTGCACCTGGAGCCTTGTGAATGCCTCCCACAAAGGCCGTCACTGTGTTGTATAAATTATCATGTTCCATTTACATCTTTAAGCAAACCTTCCATTGTACCCTTGTTACGGTGTGTCTCTGTTGCTTCTCCTTGCAAGGATTAAAACCTGGCCATTCCTTGTTAAATTATAATCTGTCTCTGTGTCTCTCTGGAAAAATATAAGGACATAGAAAATTCTTATAACATTTGGTGGCTCGTCCGGGATTTCAATCTGCTGTTTCTCATGCGGAGAGTGAAACTTACGTGCACGGGAGAAATGCACATAAAAGCATTTCTTTGTAAGTCCCAAAACTGTGTTTTAAAAAGAGTACGGGCCAGACCTTCACTAGCTGTGTGTGTGAGACGCGGTGACAATATCTGAACTAAAAAGAAGAAGAAAAAAGGAGCAGAGAGAAAAAGAGAGGACAGAACAAAGACGTCTGGCTGCGAATACTGGACTATTGGAGTTTTTTATTCAGGTAAACAGCTGTTTATTTATTTTTTTTTTTTTTGTGTGATTGTCAACAAAAAAACTTCCGGGAGTAGAGCTTGGATTGCTTCTACTTAAATGTTCGGTGATTACATGTCATCTACCTAAAATATTTCCATGTAGTTACTATTACTGTAGGAGAACGCTAAGCGCTGAGATATTGTCCAGGGACAAGGAAAAAGTATGTGTTCTGGTCAAGACCCTGTACTTAACAGGTGAGGCCTTAACGGGATAAGTTTGATATTAATCGGTGTTAAAGACTGCACTCTTGTTGGATTGTAAGCTTGATATATACCTTATGCTCTGTAAGTATTTCTGAAATTCTTGAAACTGAGTCTTACGGTGATCACGTTCCATTCTATGCAAGAGAGGATTTCTGATTACGATAAGGAGTATATGGTCTAGACGTAGCTGGTCTAGGAAGGACAAGATTTGAGACAGATTAATAGCACGGGTCCTAATACGCCACATTCGACTTGTCTGACCTACCTAGTAATGTTGGTAAAATGGTGCGTTGGACGCACAGGTAAACTTCAGTATAAACTATTTATCAAGATTATTAGCCTAACAACACAAAAAGTGAGGTAAATAGGGTGACGTCAATGGACTATTATCAAGATTTTTAGACTAACAACACAAAAAGTGAGATGTGATGAGAGTGACTCTTAATGGACCAGATGGATGGGCCCATGGATCAGTAACGGACACGGAGCTCCACTTCAACTCAGACGCCAGCAAGGTGGAAGTGGTACTGGTATGGGCAGGTTTTATTAAAGATGAGCTAGTTGGACCTTTTTGGGCTGAAAATGGACTCAAAATTAACTTTCAGACCTACTGCCAATTTTTAGAAGACAATTTCTTCAAGCAGTGGTTCAGGAAAAAGTCTGCATCAGAAGACTTTAATTTTTACGCAAGACAACGCTCCATCACATGCATCAAAGTTCTCCACTGTGTGGCTGGCCAGTAATGACCTTAAAGATGAAAAACTAGTGACATTATACCCTATTGAGAACTTTTGGGCCCTTCTTAAGCAGGACATTTACAGTGAAGGTAAACGGTACACCTCTGAACAGTGTCTGGGAGGCTGTGGTTGCAGCTGCACAAAATGTTGATTCTGACCAGATCAAGAAACTAATTGACTCCGTGAATGGAAGGCTTGTGACTGTTACTGAAAAGAATGGTGGCTATATTGGTAACTGAGTTTAGTTTTTTTATTTATTTCAGAAATGTTTATTTTGTAAATTTTGAGTTTGTGTATTATTCTCACTTTAAATGGTGGAAAGGTGAGATGGGAAAATCTTTGTTTTTCATTTAGTTGCATAATAATTCTGACACTAATAGTAATAAAAGTGTACATGTAGATATTCTCCGAAGAAATTCAAAACTTCACTTTTACTACTTAAATGTTCAGGTTTGAGAGTTAACATTTTGGATTGACAAGAACACTGTACAATAACTAAATAAATCCTCAAAAATACAAGTTGCCTAATAATTGTGCACACAGTGTAGTAAGCAGAAGCCACTGCTTACTTAAAAGAACATTGCGTAACGCCTGAAGTTTGCATTAATTTGAGCAAAATAGTTCTCTACACCTGAGGGCCTAGTTTATGGAAAACAACGCGTTGCACATCTCTCAGCTCTGAGAACGTGCACACAGTTATCATCATGAAAGATGATAAATAAATGGATAGATGGATTCTTTCTTTCTTGATCCTCATCAGGGGAAATTCAAGTATCCAGAAGCATACAAACACACTGGAGTCAGGTTTTAGCACACCTGGAGTCTTGTTAAGATAATACGTTTGGAGGTGTGGACTACTACGGAGCCCCTCTGGTCTCACTATGTAAAAAAAAAAATATATATGTAACTAAGTCGTGGCCACGAGATACGCTAAGTCGTGGCCACGAGATACGCTAAGTCGTGGCCACGAGTTAAGCTAAGTCGTGGCCACGAGATAAGTAAATATGAAAGCATGCACGCTAACTCTGCCGCCCATAAGGCTCATACATACAGCCAGATGGACCTAAGCCTACAACGCCCTCTGCTGACGTTTTATCGTAGGCTACACAGACATGCTTTTCCAAAATGTCAAAGACTTCAATAATTAATAAACCAGTCTGCACACTAATATAGACTATCTTAAAATCATAATCAGAAATACTTTATTGATCTTTATTGATATCGATAACCTTTGTTATTTAAATGGACCCTGTACTGTAGTGCAATGTAATACTTCACATTCTGTGCAATATTATCTGTTTTAATATTCAGTGTAATATAGTTTGCTGCAGTTCTGCTTCTATTTATTTACTAGTACTGTTCATCACAATCAATTCAATTCTGTTAATACAGTAATGTAAATCTTGTAGGCTGCATATCCATGGTCCTTTATAACTCTTCTTCATATTTTATAGCATATATTTATTTAGCATATACTTTTACATGTGTATAGGCTACTTGTTTATTTACCAACTTATATTATTATTTATATTTCTTTAAATGTCTTGATGTGCACATCAACTGTGACACAACAATTGTCCCCTGGGTTATCGATATCAATAAAGATCAATAAAGTATTTCTGATTATGATTTTAAGATAGTCTACAGTAGTGTGCAGACTGGTTTATTAATTATTGAAGTCTTTGACATTTTGGAAAAGCATGTGTGTGTAGCCTACGATAAAACGTCAGCAGAGGGCGTTCTAGGCTTAGGTCACGGTACCTCCATCTGGCTGTATGTATGAGCCTTATGGGTGGCAGAGTTAGCGTGCATGCTTTCATATTTACTTATCTCGTGGCCACGACTTAGGGTATCTCGTGGCCACGACTTAGCGTATCTCGTGGCCACGACTTAGCTTAACTCGTGGCCACGACTTAGCGTATCTCGTGGCCACTACTTAGTTACATATATATTTTTTTTTTACATAGTGAGACCAGAGGGGCTCCGTAGACTACAGCTACTTTGACTGATTAAAAACCCTCAAACTTTTGGAGTTTACTCTGCACAAGAACAACACGCTTATTTGAGTCATGCCTCATAAGTGTGATCCACACGAGGATAATAGAACCACTACCAAATTATTCATAAAAACACAATAAATAAATAAATAAATAATTGCTGCCATGTGATTTAATAATTAATAAATAAAAATTTAGCTGTTGAACCTGTCTGTAATAAAACTTAACAGAATTACGATTAATAAAACTTGAATATGAAAATGGAATACATGTTCTGCTGCTACAAGCCCTTGACACACATGTTAGCATGTGGTTTGTTCTTTCTTTTTAACAGTTTGTTATTACGACGATATTAAGAGTGGATGGCTGCTTAGGGCTTCTAATTCTAACATCTCCAACACACACACACACGTACACACATGCACACATACACACACAAACACACATGCGCACACACACAAAAACACACGCACACAACACACACACACAAACGCACACACATACACAAATACACACACAAACAGCAGGGCTCACCGTGCAGGCTTCCAGAGCTTGCGTGGAGGTGGTATGAGCTCTCGCTTGTTGAGGGGTGCCACTCCCAGAGCGGCCTGCATGATTGTGATGAACTTCTTGTACTTCATGTTGCTCATCAGGCTGGTCTAGTGGCTGCTGTTGGTCCCAAGTCCCTGCTCCCGTCCCAGCAGACTGAGGAGCGCTCAGGATTCAACTGCCATGTCCTGGTAGTGTTACATAATTCACACAAAACATCCCGCCACACACGGATAATAGTGGCACTAAGCCTCTGGTGCTTAAAGTGGTAATCTGCCACAGTCCTCCCCACCCCCTCCAACGGAGCCATTTGTCTCAAACACACTGTATCGTCCTCAAGCTAATCTTCCAAATAATATTCAACAAATAAATTAACTCCTTATTCTAACAAATACTCAAGCAGTAAAGACATCATTTTATAAATTAATAATAATTAATTAATTAATAATAATTTGTTATCAGGTCCACTAACTGGTCTATCACACTTGCCCCCACTGAGACGAGAGAGGTCTCATGTTCCCCTAGCCCCCGAATTAATTGAAAACACTAACATTGTAGCAGTCTGAGTGGAATCTGGTTGCTGTTTCTGTTTGAAACATGTTGACATGAGCATAAGCAACGATAGCTACTTCTCTACAGAAGAGCACCATTCTTGTTGTACTCTGGATGCTGGTTCACCTCCCCAGGAAATAATCTCACCTTCTGCTGTGAACACGCCTGTTGGACTCATGCTCTTTACAAACAATTATACTAGGAAGGGACAGTGCTTAATGTGTAAAGCTGGAGGTAGGAGAAGACAGAGAGTATATTTAAGGGGAGTTTTCCCCTAGCTTCAAGAAGGAAAAAGGGAGATAAGCGGTGCTGAACAGTAGTAGAATGAGCCTCTCTGAAGGTAAAGCCAGAATTAATGCTGTGAAAAGAATTTGTCAGTGGATTTATGTGTAATACGCTTAGAGCAAATGGGTTGTTGGGAACAGCGCAGCAGCATGACGGAACATGTTATCTACCATTATTCTAACACAGAAGAGATGTCAGTGCAGGATTGTGTCGCACTGTGTCAGAGTCCTGGGCCAGTCTTGGCTAAATATAACAGCAGCACCAGCTGTGGTCATCAATGACCAGACAGTGAGAGAAATCTGTGGTAGCTGCTCTACCTCCCACAACTACAGGCCTGACATTTAGCATGAACAGTAATTTAAGAATTTGACTTTTGACCATAAAATACAAACCTTCATTTCAACTGTTCCTTGAAATTAATAGAAGAAAAATAACTTCTCTTCTGAGCAGAAAATACTCAAAATCTACAGTTGTGCCCATAAGTACCTGGCTAAATTTGTAATTTTTGTAAAACCATTTTTCAGAGAATAAGAATGATAACACAAAAAGAGTAAACAATTTTTTGACAATAAATGGCTTTACCCAACCACTAACTATAAGTGAAAGAAAGGTTCTTGTGTTATTCATATTCTCTGAAAAATGGCCAAAAGAAATCACAAATTCTGTCAGGCTATGTAAACTTATGAGCAAAGCTGTAACACTATATGCAAATATTTTATATTAGATACACACTGACATGAAACAGTCCCACATGAGTGCAGCCTTTAGAGGCAGAACTTTACCTTCTTTAGAGGCTGCACACACTAAAAATAATCACAAAGTGAATTAATTAGGGTAATCAAATAAAAAAATGGATGTAAAAATAAAAATATATATATCACAATGTCATGACAATATTGTGGTCATATATATTGTGGTAGAATGTAGTTTAATTTTGGGGAGACTGTATCACACAGAACTCTGCATCACTCTCAACACCCAGCAATCCCCAGCTGTGTCCCTTGGCCAAGTCAAATCTGTCACAGCCTCAGTCCTAAGTAAGACCGTGGTCCAAGTAAAAGATTAATCCACCTTGCCTCCAGTGTCTGTGACACTCGTGTATGAATGTATGAGAATGTTTGGTTGTGGTCAGGGAGGCCATATGTCTGCGATGCCTCTGTCAGTCTGCCCCCGGGCAGCTGTGGTTACAGAGGTAGTTTATCACGACCAGTGTGTGAATGTGGAGTGAATGAATAATGGACTCTTGGGCCTTGAGTCCCTTGAAAAAAGTGCTATAGACTATTTTAATTAAACAAAATAGTAATTTTATGTACAGAAGAATGTCACAATGCTTCAAGTCGAATCAGCTTGGTTTCAATTTGATTGAAGTGGTATTTTGTTTTTGTCATGAAAGTAGCTCAGTGGGTAGGGCGGTCGTCCTTCAACCCGGAAGGTAGGCGGTTCGATTTTCACTCTCCACACAGTTCATACTGTCGTTGTGTCCTTGGGCAAGACACTTAATCAACCTTGCCTCCAGTGACTGTAACACTGGTAATTACTGTACAATACAAGTTGCTTTGGATAAAAGCGTCAGCTAAATGAATAAATGTAAATGTAAAGTGTCTTTATTAACAATGGCATTTTATGACACAGGTCACATCAACAGAGACTTGTCAGTAGGTTAACATGCATCAAGAATAAGGCAGATGGGACAGGTCCAGTTTGGTGCTGAATATGATGGAGAACTCTGTAGACAGCAGCTGGTGGAGGCTGATGCCGTCATGAGTGTACACCCAGCACTCACCAGTCCAGTCGTAACGCTTAGGTCCACTGCAAACACAAGACACTGCAGTGAGACGGAAGACAGTCAGCTTGACACATCTACAGTTAGTTGATCCATTGTGTGTTTGTTCATATTCATAAACTTTATGAGATGCTAGGCAACGGCGTTCGAAATCCGCGCTTCCTGAGCGGGAGCGCTCGTCAGACTCAGGAAGCGCGGATTTGAGCGCCGTTGCCTAGCATCCATCTCGCAAATCTCCGCTCTCTACCCAACAAAACGGACGAACTCCTTCTGCTCTCTCGGACAAATAAGGATTTCTCACACTCTGCTGCTCTGTGTTTCACGGAAACCTGGCTGAATGACGCCATACGGACAGCGCTCCATCTGCCGGGCTTTCAGCTGTTCAGAGCGGATCGCGAATCAGAATCTACGGGAAATCGCGGCGGCGGACATGCTTTTACATCAATGAACGGTGGTGCACAGATGTAACTGTGTTAAAGAAGATGTGCTGTCGATCTAGAAATGCAGTTTGTCAACTGCAAGCCGTTCTATTCGCCGCGGGAGTTTCACTCGTTAATTCTGGTCAGTGTTTACATCCCTCCGCAAGCGCATGTGAGTTCAGCTTTACAGAAACTCGCTGATCAGATCACAGAGACAGAACAACAACACCCGGACTCTGTTTTAATCATTCTTGGGGACTTTAATAAAGCCAATCTTTCCCGTGAACTCCCAAAATACAGACAGCATGTTACATGTCCCACCAGAGACAGTAACATATTGGATCACTGTTACACCACAATAAAGGATGCATACCACTCTGTTCCACGAGCAGCTTTGGGACGTTCTGATCACTGTCTGGTTCATCTTATACCGTCCTACAAGCAGAAACTTAAATCTGCTAAACCCGTAGTAAAGACTGTGAAGAGATGGACCAGCGAAACAGAGCAGGATTTACAATCTTGTTTTGACACCACTGATTGGAGTGTTTTTGAAGCTGCTGCCACCGACCTGGACGAACTCACAGAGACCGTAACATCCTACATTAGTTTCTGTGAGGACGTATGCATTCCTACCAGGACTTATTTAACATTCAACAATGATAAGCCATGGTTTACAGTAAAACTCAGACATCTTCGTCAGGCCAAAGAGGATGCCTACAGAAATGGGGACAGGGTCTTGTACAATCAGGCCAGGAACACACTGAACAAAGAGATCAGAGCGGCTAAAAAGACCTATGCTAAAAAGCTGGAAGACCAGTTTACCTCCAACGACTCAACTTCAGTGTGGAGAGGTCTAAGAGCCATCACAAACTACAAGACACCATCCCCCTGCACTGAGGCTAATCAACAACTTGCCAACGACCTGAACGAGTTCTATTGTAGATTTGAAACCCCCAACATCCACTCTGACCATCTCCCTACACAACCATTAACACCTCCTGCAATTCCCCTCTCCACACCTCCTGCTTTTCAAATCTGTGAAGCTGATGTGTGCCAGGTCTTCAAGAAGAACAAAAGAAGAAAAGCACCAGGCCCAGATGGCGTGTCACCAGCCTGTCTGAAAACCTGTGCTGACCAGCTGACCCCCATCTTTTCACAGATCTTCAATAGATCCCTGGAGTTGTGTGAAGTGCCTTCCTGCTTCAAACGCTCCACCATCATCCCCATCCCAAAGAAACCTAAGATAACAGGACTTAACGACTACAGACCTGTGGCTCTAACGTCTGTCGTCATGAAGTCGTTTGAAAAACTGGTCATGGGTTATCTGAAGGACATCACTGGACCCTTACTGGACCCCCTGCAGTTTGCTTACCGAGCAAACAGGTCTGTGGATGATGCAATCAACATGGGATTGCACTTCATCCTGCAACATCTGGACAAAACAGGGACTTATGTGAGGATCCTGTTTGTGGACTTTAGTTCGGCTTTCAACACCATCATCCCTACAGCCCTTCAGACCAAACTGAACCAGCTCTCTGTTCCCAGCTCTATCTGTCAGTGGATCACCAGCTTTCTGACAGATAGGCAACAGTTAGTGAGACTGGGGAAATTCAAGTCAAACAGCTGCACCACCAACACTGGTGCCCCTCAGGGATGTGTTCTCTCCCCTCTGCTCTTCTCCCTGTACACCAACGACTGCACCTCTAAAGACCCCTCTGTCAAGCTCCTAAAGTTTGCAGATGACACTACAGTCATCGGCCTCATCCAGGACGGTGATGAGTCTGCTTACAGACAAGAGGTTGAGCAGCTGGCTGTCTGGTGCAGTCTTAACAACCTGGAGCTGAACACGCTCAAAACAGTGGAGATGACCGTGGACTTTAGGAGAAACCCCCCTGCACTTTCCCCACTCACCATCACAAACAGCACTGTGACCGCAGTGGAGTCATTCAGATTCCTGGGTACTACCATCTCACAGGACCTGAAGTGGGACATTCACATTGACTCCATCGTGAAAAAGGCACAGCAGAGATTGTACTTCCTTCGCCAGCTGAGGAAGTTTAACCTGCCACAGGAGCTGCTGAAACAGTTCTACTCAGCCGTCATTGAGTCTGTACTGTGTTCTTCTATAACTGTCTGGTTTGGCTCAGCAACAAAATCAGACATCAGAAGACTACAGAGAACTGTTCGGACTGCTGAAAGGATTATTGGTGCTCCCCTGCCCACCCTTCAAGAACTGTATACAACCAGAGTGAAGAAAAGGGCTCATAAAATCACTCTGGATCCCTCACACCCAAGTCACCCCATTTTTGAACTTTTGCCATCTGGCCGGCGCCTCAGAGCCGCAAATACCAGAACAGCAAGGCACAAAAACAGTTTCTTCCCCCAGGCAATCTACCTCACGAACAGTTAAATGTTCCCCACTTATGCTTATGCAAAAAAAAAGTGCAATATCCTTATATTCATCTGTTACCCCTCCATCCTAGTACATCCCTGCTTCTTATCCAATCCCTTTCAATTATCATCTATAGCACAATTGTTTATATTGTTTATACACTTATTTGTTATCTGTTTATACACTTATTTATTTGTTGTATGTTTATACACTTATTTGTTGTCTGTGTGTTGGTGTATCTGTGTACTGGCAGCTTATGTCACTAAAACAAATTCCTTGTATGCGCAAGCATACTTGGCAATAAAAAACTCATTCTGATTCTGAAAAAAAAACACATCCACATTTATGAGCAAAAAGACCTATGGGAATTGCTCCATACAGGCATAAGGTGGTAAGTGTCACTGGACCATACATATGCAGAGTCGTTAATGATCCTGCTCCATTCAGGTGCAGTGTCGTTAGTGTCATAGTTCTAATCAGGTGTTATGTTGGTTGCTCTTTAGTTTTAGGTTTGAGAACACTGTTGTAAATACTAGGCAACATGAACCTGAGGCCACCTCCTCTGTTCAACGAAGGCTTTTCCTTTTCACAAAAATTTTTCCTTCATCCCTCTCTCAAACCATCTGGCCTCTCTGGCCAAAATTCGGACATTGCTGTCCTCAAAGGAATGTCCTTTGTCTTTGAGGGGGAGGTGAACTGCAGACTCAGGTCCTCCAGGATTGTCTCTTCTGTGCTGATACATCCTCTTGTGAAGCTGTTGTTTAGTTTCACCAACATAACTGTCGCTGCACTCTTCACTGCACTGAACTGCATAAACTAACAGAGTAATGTACTGTCACAACCATAACATGTCAACACCGTCTCTTTTGTATAAAAGATATTAGATTAGATTATGAAATTAATGTATACTTTTAAGAAGAGGTCTGAACTAGCTAGCAACAGAGGCGAAACAAGATGGCTAATGTGAACAACTTATTGCATTTCATGTGAAAGAGTAAATCTTTGTCACCACCGTGAGGTTTTCTGTCTTTTTATTGTGTCTGACGGTGGTGACAAAAACAAAGTAATAACTGAAAAAAACGCCTATTTTATGAAAAAAAATACAAAATGAGGAGGTTGCACCAGTAAATTGCTTAACAGCCAAGACCTTGGTCTATAATTATATACCTTCAAATTTTGTAATTTAGCTAACTTTTTATTTTCAAAATTAAAACCTGTTTTATCCAAATTCCCAAGAATCACTGAATAGCGTTATAGAACATAAAAAACTAACGTCACAGTTACTTTGCTGAGTAACTAATTACTTTTACAATGCGGTAACTGAGTTACTAACTCAATTAGTCTTTGGGAATAATGAGTAATTTATAACTGTAACTAATTACTTTTTTAACGTAAGATGATCCACTGGAAGCAGCCCGGCCCCAGATAAGCGGACGAAGATGGATGGACTTTCTAATATTTTTTTCACTTTTGGATCACTTCTCAGTTTCTGATCTTTTTTTCCTGTTCTGATGTGGGGAGCACAGTATGCGGATGCCGTATACAGGATGTTTTTCCCTTTTCACAGCATTCTTTGTAAACCCTAGAAATAGTTGTGTGTGAAAATCCCTGTAATTGAGCAGATTGTGAAATACTCAGACCGGCCCAACAACCATGCCACGCTCAAAATTATACCAATACTTATATCACCTGTCTTTCTCATTCTGACATTAGGTTTGGAGTTCAGGAGATTGTATTGACCAGAACCACATCCCTAAATGCACTGAAGCAACTGCCATGTGATTGGTTGATTAGATTCTTGCATTAATGAGAAATTAACAGTTGTTCATAATAATCCTTTAGTTGAGAGTATAGTATTGTTCAAAATAATAGCAGTACAATGTGACTAACCAGAATAACTTTTTTAGTATATATTTTATTGCCAAGAGGCAAACCAGTAGGTGCAGTAGATTCTCAAAAAACAAACAAGACCCAGCATTCATGATATGCATGTTCTTAAGACTGTGCAATTGGGCAATTAGTTAAAAGGGGTTGTTAGCAGTGTGGCATTCAATCACTGAGGTAATAAATTTTGTGAAAAAAGCTGGTGTGAATCAGGTGGCCCTTATTTAAGGAAAAGCCACCAGCACTTGTTGCATTTGAAAGGAAATTGACATTGTTCAGAAGAAGAGCTTACTTTGATTAAAAAGTTGATCAGAGTAAGGGAAAACCCATTAACAAATAATAATAATAATAAAAAAAAGGGAGAAAAAATTATAGGTGGTTCAGCAAAAATGCCTTAAAATGAAGAGCAAAACCAAAGAGCCATGGAAGAAAATGATATTTGCAAGAATCCATATGTCAAAATACATATAGAGGTCATGTTGCATTATGCTGAAGAGGACATGCCCTTGAAATGATTATTTCAACAAGACAATGACCCCAAACACACTAGTAAACGAGCAAAGTCTTTGTTCCAAACCAACAAAATTAATGTTATGGAGTAGCCAGCCCAATCCCCGGACCTTATTACAATCAAGAAGCCTCCCGGATCTGAACCCGAGCGTTCTGTTATTGGTGACAATACAACTTACTCTATATCTATCGGGAAATGACCTCCTCGAGCCGTTTCAGTCTGCATTCAGGGCCTCTTATTCCACTGAAACCTCCTCCTTCAGATAGTCGAGGACTCATCCACTTTACTGTTATTGCTAGATCACAGTGTTGCATTTGATACGATTGATCATGCAAAGTAAGTGCATTAGACCAGCGTTGCCTGCTGACTGGACACATGTGCCCTTAATTGATCCTCGTTGTGCTCACATACAAAGTGCCCGAGAACACCGTGAGCAAGAGAGCAGCTCCCTCAGGTTTATTTGACAGACACATATAATGTTTGTTTACTGCTTAGCATCTATGTTTTAAAAGTACGCTATCAATATTTAGCATTAGACCACTGAAAACAACACCACAATATATAATAAATGGTCTGTAATGATGTCTTACTTTTTCAATTTAAAAAAAAAAAGTTTTTATTTCCAAAGTAGCAGGGTTGCAGCTGTACCGCAGTTCTCTCCCCTCTGCCTATGTTCATTCCTCCCCCAACCTCGGTCCCACTGTTGTTTTCCTCTGCCGGACTTGATCAATAAAAATTGCAGGAGCGCCCAAATCCTTCTGTCTCACTCCATCAGATGCCAAACCGGAAGTCGAGAGTCGAGATTAACTTTAAAACGAGGGAGGCTTGGGAGAGCGTGAACTGGGATTGACTTTTGATGAAGAGTGGTTGAATTCCGCTTTGAGTGATCCACAGGAGCGCCATCTGTGCCCATCTAAAAACTGATTTATGCTTCTGTGTCGGGTGCGCGTAGAAGGTACGGCGTAGCATACGCAGTGACGTGTACCCTACGCCGTACCCTACGCCGTAGCCTGACGCGCACCTCCTCCAAAATGTAACTACGCGTCGCGACAACGCGGACCGCAAGATCTGTGATTGGTCGGCTTGGTAGTATCACGTTTTCTCCTACGCATTTCCGGAATGATCTTCTGCTCTCTGGACCGCCCGCCATTTTTAAATTCCGAAATTCATTGAAGAGCCAACATGGAAATGGTCTAAGTTACCGGGCGATTAATTGAAGAAGTGAGGAAATACAGCCATCTCCAACAAGGATTTAGATGTAGCAGAAGCAGAAGCATAAATCAGCCTTTACACTGATACAGTTTAAAGTGCTGTTTAGATGTAATTGATCAAAAAATAGACTGTAACAGATGTTTCCAGCCATGGTGGATGTTTGTGATAGATGTGCTGGTTCACCTTGTAATCTTACCTACATGTTCTTCACTTGCCCAGTTATTTTGACACTATGTCTAAGGTTCTTTCAGTATCTGTCTGTGTTTTCCCACATGTAGCCATCTTTGGCCTTCCTGAGGAATACATACAGTATTCCACAGCACATTTGGAGGGTTACCTCCCTAATTGCCAGACGTCATCTCCTCCTACCTGGGAAGTCAACAACAGCCCCTTCCAACACCCAGAGGCTCCATGAAATCATTTCATTTTTAAAAGTGGACAGGATCAGAAATTCCAAGTAATGTTTTTTTTATATATCTTATTTTATTTGTTCATTTTTTATTTTTTATTTATGTGTTCTTGTTTTATTATAATATTAAAATAAATGTAATAAACTAAAGCTCAGGCACTCTGGTCTCACCTGAAGGGAGAGGACAGCCAGATCTGTCTGTTGGGTGTTTGTTTGTTGATAACATACGTTCCACAGTCCGCACCCACCTTCACCATCAACACTCCATTCTGTCAACACACATGGGACAATGGATAAGACTACATGTTTATGTACAGCATATAATCATATTTAATAAATTTAAGAGGTCAAGCTATAAAAAAATTACTAAATAAAATTTAATACAGAGTCCACAATTCATGCCCATCCAGAAACACACCCACACCCATCCACATAGCCTGTCTTCCTGTCAGATGTGCACAATCTTAAACATTAAAAAATAATTACAAACATGACATCATGGTTGACACAGAGGTTTGAAGGTAATTAAGTAAGGTGCCCCAAATTTGTTCCCATTTATATAAAGTTTGGTTTATAAAGCGCAGTTTCTCCAGATGTTAAATTTAAATCAGTTCACTAATCCAATTTCTAAAACATGGCACTGTAGATAGTTTCCAGTCCCCCAAAATTAATTATTTTGCAATTATAGTGTCCGTTAACACAGCGTTTGTATGTGTGAAGGTAGCCCTGATGAATTAGATCTCTGTCTGGAAAAAAAGTCACACAGCAGATTAAAAAAAAAAGCTTTGACCAATAATCAAAGGACAATCCCCAAATAAATGCAGAAGAGTGCCTTCACTGTTTCCACCTGTATTACAAATTGTAGACACAGATTCATAAAACTTAAGTTTAACCTTGGAAGAGTGGCATCAATGAATCACCTTAAACTGAATCAATCTCTGAGAGCTGTTAATGGAGCAATGGAGCCGTGTTCCAGATGTCATTGAGCAAAACACTAACAATTTCTTTTTCCCATGCTTCCTTGAAGTTATTTGCTGTTGCAAACTTTGTTAATAAAAGGTTGACAGATTTACTTTTAATTTTCTTATTAGATATTAGCAAGCCCATCAGTTACATAACCCAGCTGAGCTGTTACCCAGTGTCTCGTAGTTGCCAATGTTGCCCCTAACAAAACTCAGATTTTTGCAAATGGTATGACATTAATTGTTCAAAAAGATTCAAACTTATGTGTAATATTGTTAAAGCTATTTTATACATTTGATCCCTTTACTGTGCCACAATGTGAATACATTGTCCTGTAAGGCTGGTACAAATGGCAAATTATGTCAAATGGGAGTCTAGAGCAAAATATCAGTGATTTTGTAATAATATTTAATCTGAATTAAAGGTTTTACTGAACTTTGATAAAGTAGACTATGAGATACTAAGTTAATATTAGTTGTAGTGTCTGATAATAGCAATACATTTACATTTAGTCATATAGCAGACACTTTTGTCCAAAGTGCCAATACAGCAGTGATCTGATGTTAGCAGCCCAGTAGTAGTATTTGCATACTGGGAGACCCAGACCGCCTTTTTCACCTGATCTAAAGAGATGTTGCTTTAAGAGTCTATGATTTTAATATTCCCATACAAAATCTAAGATAACTGAGTCAAGATTTTTAAAGTCTTACTTCTTTACTGGCACAATGTTCACAGAGAACGTTGAGAAACTTTACTGAGAGTAAACTATATTTAACTCGAGTGCTGACACAGCAGTAAAGAAAACACATTGGAGAGAAGAGGCGACTAGTGTTTGACAATAGCATGTTTTATAAAGCATTGTTCAATACAATACAGCAGATAGAGATAACTTCGTATGAGATATTTTCATATGCATGTAACGTTTGTCTAAAATTGATAACATTAGCTGAGAAGCTACATCAATAACTCGGGTAGCTTTCACTGAGGCCCGCAGTCTCTGTAGGATAACAGCTAAAGTTAGTGAAGTTATATCAGACAGGATACTGTTACTAGTACTTTTTATTTTGTGGAATCTTTGCACAAATGTTGGAGCACTTCATTTTTATCTGGTAAACTAATGTCTAAACAGCCGCACTTTTCTCCTACACCTTGGGGCAGCAGTAGCTCAGTGGGTAGAGCAGTGTCAAACGGAAGGTAGGCGGTTCAATTCCCGCTCTCCCCCAAGGACATACTGTCGTTGTGTCCTTGGGCAAGACACTTAACCCACCTTGCCTCCAGTGGCTGTAACACTGGTAATTACTGTATAACAATGTAAGTCGCTTTGGATAAAAGTGTCAGCTAAATGAGTAAATGTAAAATGTAATGTAAATGTTTAACACATCAGTGACAATCTCCAAAGTGCTGTATCATTTCAGCAGGAGCTGGAGCCGTCAGTGGATGGACAGACTGAGGGAGGCTCAGCTGCTGCCAGAAATGACGCAAGTTGGACATATATCTACAGAAATGATCACACACCCAAATAAACCTCTGTAATCTAAACAATGCTTGTCGTTTCATTTTCAGGCACAGTTAAAGCTGCAGTTGCAGGAGGAGGAGGATGGCGTTTTCCAGTTGGTTGTAACTTGTCACCCAGGGATTTTTCTGGATGTGATGGAGAACAGACGAGCCACAGCAGAACTGCCTGAACTGCATAATCATGCAAGCAGATCTAGAAAACAAATGCTGCCAACAGGGTGTCTCAGCCCACCACATGGTGTATTTTAAAAAAAATTTGTTTTGTTTTTGGGATTGCACGGTTTATACAGATATCAATTATAGACTCTTGCCTGCACATATTTATAATAAAGAAATGTTGCTTTTAAACATTGTCTCTTTTTGTTGCTGCCCTTGTTTTATGTGGCCATATGAGTCATGTCCTCGAGAGTGAGACAGAAAGCAAGAGAAAGAATTTGTATTGGTGTCATTTTGACAGTAATAACATTAATTTTATAACTTTATTATTGCATATATTACACAGACATACAGACTGTGTTTGAGAGGTAACAAACACGTCTACAGCAGTGTAAATAACACTTTTCCACTTCTGCATGAGACTAAACATTATGGTTCCTGTGAATGACTGACATAACTGTCCTCTGTCCAGGGAGAAAACCAAGGGACTGAGGGTCACATGTCCTCTTGGGAATCCCCCTGTAGACTTTAGACAATTCCCCCAAATTCTGTTCTGCAGCCGAGGGATGTAGCTGCAGTCTTTGGCCATCTTTACTGTGTGGACACGTTAGTGCTATAATAATAACAAAACATTATTTTATTAAACTATTGTTTTTGCTCAAGTTATTTTTTTATATTTTTATTTTTTTGCAAAATGATCCTTAATTCGACCCAGTGAACATGCGCGAAAAGCCAATTTTATTGGGCCCAAAGTTCAAGGTCGTGAAAAATTAATGTATTTGGTCCCGGCCTATAGAAAGTGAAAGTTATTTTTTCCAACATAGAAAAATGAAACTTGGTACATCCATAGTAGCCTGGTTCTACCAGACTCTCGTACATTTCATTTGTACAGAGAGTCTGGCCTCGCTCCATTGACAAGCGTTTACTTCCTTGAATGCGGGAACTCTGTTGAAGTTTAAAACTATTGGATCTGCCCAGAGTCACAGGATCTGCCATAGCCAATCGCTAACGTGTGGTCGTGACGTATGTCATGCGCCGAAACCGACTGGAAACAACAAGTCACTCCCTCTGTTCGCTGATTGGTCCTACAAAAAATTGATTTCTAGAAACCTAAGAATATACAGCGATCCCAGACTAAGTACTAAAGCGAAATGAAATTGAGCGGAAGTACGTAGGAGGGCGGAGCCAGGCTACATCCATAGGACACCTCAGGGCAAACAGAAAAGTCTATAGCCACAGCCTAAACTCAACAGGAAGTCCGCCATGTGGGGTGGAACGCCCGACCACCTAAATCTCACCTCTCGAGTCAAAAAATTAAACCCAATGTGTTTTCTTCTAAAAGGCCTCAAATTTGTTGAGTATCATCTAGACACGAGTGCCAATAAAAGTTATCAGTTTATTTTATTTTTTGATACATTTGTCGCTGTGGTCGTAATCAGCCTGTGAATAGGCAGCCATTTCTTTGGAAATAAATGCCATTTCCCAATTGCCAGGATTCTTCTTTTGAAGGAGGGACCCTCCAGAGCCAAGACTAGAGTCTTGGAAAACTCCTTGGAATCTTTTGGAACTAGTAAACTTGTTATTTTAGACAACTAATATTTACATTTTTCCTTTTTAACAGGGAGGTGCAGCGCTTTCTGAGTCATTGTAAATCTCCAGCCAGTACTTTGTTTTTCTCACCTTAGCCCAAGCATAATCTATTATTTTCAAAAGTTCAGACAGATCCCAGGAAAACCAGGGATTGTGGCTACATTTATCTCTAAATTACAAGGTGGTGTAGCAGGCCCCAGCAGTAGCACAGGCCCGAGGTGATGAAGCAGGCTCCAGCCAGAAGAAGATTCAAGCAGTAGCACAGGCCAAGTTATTTGACATTATCGTGAAGTTTACGCTTTAAAGCACGAAATGCAATCCTCCGAGTACATGTGACCCTGCGGTCGCAAGGGAGGCGAGGGCCTTTATCGCCGCTTGCGGCTTTAATATGTATTATGTTGTTGTTTCATTGTGTTGATAATGTTTCATAAATATTCCTTATTGACACATTCAGCTCTGTCATATGCTAACAAAACATACTTCAGTGAGTAAAATAATGTTTTAAACTCTTCCCGTAAGAGAAGACACTTGTCCACATCCTTCAGACACTGTTGACACAGACTGTTGAGTCCAGTCTGTGACATGGCCTTGGGCTACAGACTCAATAATATAGCCTTTGTCAGAGCTTCCCGCATCCAGAAGAGTATGCTGGCATCTGCAGAGGGCCCACTTGTGCTCACTGCTGACGTGGTGCAGTGCACCCTAAACTATACAGAATTTAGTCTATTGGATCACATTGTTACTATAAACAGACCAGTAACTTAGCATAAAGTGAATATAACGAGACAGGCAATGCCAGACATGTGACAGAGTTTTCTGTTGAAGGTTATTGACCAAACGAGCCACCGGAAGTCAGGAAGAAAAGAGTTCCTGGAAAAGTAAGTCAAAAATGCCATAGAGTTGGCATTAGCTGCTTCACAAAAACAATTGAAAAAAATATTTCAAAAGCCAAGACAGCAAATGTATGAAACTCGTAAGCCTCTGAAGTTAGGGTCATATAATAGTAACTTATTTTGAGTCATCGTTCCTGTCAGCTGCTTAGCATCCATGTTTTATAAGTACGCTATCGTTATTTAGCATTAGCCAACTGAAATCAAAACAAAACAAGTCTGTAATGATGTCTTACCTTTTCAAATAAAAAAATAAGAAAAAAAAGCAAGCTGTTTTTATCCTCGAAATAGCAGGGTAGCAGTAGTACCACAGTTCTCTCCACTCTGCCAATGTTCACTCTTCCCCCGACCTCGGTCACACTCTTGTTTTCCTCTGCGAGACTCACTCAATAAAACATTGTTTCTTTTTTCAACTCGGTGTATGGGCTGTGCTAGAGGCAATAGGCTAGAGTTGTTTTTTGTTGCTCACAGAGTACATACTCAATACAAACGCTCGCTGTCTACACACTAAAATTAACCTACAGGCTCAGAGACGACAGTTTTTAACAATTGTCTTGGTCATCTCATCTAATTATTAGGGATGCACCGAATCTTCGGCCAACAAAAATTTTCGACCAAAAATGGCCCAAAAGTGCATTTTCGGTTTTTGGCCGAAATACTTTTATCACCGAAACTATACGGCCGAAACGTTGTGATGACACAAACAGAAACCGCGACCTGCACGTACTTGTCTAATGGACGCTGTGGAACAGCACTTATTACATGTTGCAAAAGCGAGTCTTGGCTGCATATACCGCAGACCACGAGCTCCCCGCGGCATTCACTTTACACCAGTGGGTCTTAACAGACAACATTCTCTCTCTTCTTTGCCCCCTTTGAGAATCTAACTTAAGAGATCAGCTCCTCTGATGCATATGTAGCTGATGTTATTTCTTTAATTGCAGCACTAAAGCGTCTCCTAAGCAAAGAGGCTGAGACGGACCACGGAGTGAAAACAATAAAAAGTACACTCTTAGAGTCTGTCAGCACACGTTTCACTGAGATCTCTGAGCTCTATTTGGATCCTCTGCACTTCATCGCGACTGTAGTTGATCCGCGTTATAAAGACCAAGCCTAATTGGATGTGGAAATAAAGCAGCACGCACGAGAAATAATCCTGGCCGTGATTGATGCGGAGAACCGCGTGGAGACAGTGCAGCGTCCAACGCAGGAGAAGATCAGAGCACAGAAAAAAGTCTCGTCTCTCTGCACTTCATGAGGGGCATGCACCCCCGTTGTCTGATATGTTCAGTGAAATCCTGAAGAGTGTCTCAAATAATAATCCGTTCTTATTCTACTATATATGCAACTGTATATATCAGATTGTCATATTTCTGCTAGTTTTTTTTTTATTTGATAAATTTTATTTATGCACTGGCACTGTTTAAATACATTAAAAATATAAACTTTATATTGTGCATTGTTGCAAAGTAAATATTTGCACAATTTGTCTTTTTTTTTTTTTAATCTTTAATATTAATTTATGCAATTGCAATGCCTTAATTTTAGTTAAGTTAGTACACAGTCATAGCCATAAATGCAATGGTATTTATAATTGGCATAATTTCTTTCGGTGTTTGGTTTTCGACCTTGGATTCGTTGTTTTCGGTTTCGGCCAAGAAGTTTTATTTCGATGCATCCCTAACAATTATGGTTGCCTCATATTTGGGCAAATAAAAACGTTTTTTTGATCTTAAAAAGATACATATAGTCCCTTTAACACAGAAACGGGTCTTACACAAAAAAAAGTCAGTCCAAATCCAGGGCAACTAAATCCAAAGAAATGGGCAAAATCTGGGTCTTTAGCAAAAAGGTAGTTATACACAAGGTTGAGGCATGTCCAAATTATAGGAACAAATATTTACTTTTTTGTTATCTTTAAAATGGCCACCTTCCTGTGTTATAGAGCGTCATCTCCGAAACGTTTTTTGTTCCTGAGCTCTTGTATGTGTGTGACAATTTTTTTTTGGCTACAACATATTTTTCCTCCCTATAGGGTGATATACTTAAAAAGTTTCTTTGCCACAGAAGCACAGATATATGAGCGAGCTGCCCGGTGAACTATAGCATCCTGTCAGAGAAAACAAACGGCTCTAAGTGGATTGATTGCACAAGCCGATCAATGAAGCAACAAAGCGGAGCAGCCACGTGCTGCGTGTGGACTCATCTGTACTACATCTCTACTACATCCTTTCTAAGATGTATAGCATTTGCTCTTCCTGATTTGACACAAAATGACAAAATTTACGGAAAAAAAACTGTCAAATCCATGGACACACGGAAGTAAAAAAAATATTTACTAAACGGAGTGTTTATAATCAGTGTTATCTCTAAACGTATAGAATCACTACCATAATAAAGTTGTGAAAAATATTACATCTATGTAGTCAGTAACTTGCTGTGAATTTGATCACTGCTGACATCAGAAAATGACTGTAAAAAGTAATAAATAAATTGTGTGTGTGTGTATATATATATATCTTATATGAACCTGTCATAAAGCATATGAATATATTGTCATAGTTGATTTCATCTTTGGAAACAAACGAACTTGGTGCCATTTTCACAGAATGACCCTCTAAACTCTTTCTGTAAATTTATCTTGGTTTAAGAGTTAGAGCCGCTGAATTTAGAGGTTACCTTCTATTAATAACAGAAGGAAGGATCGTTTTGGGCAGTATTTGTAGGAAATAGTATCCTGTTTGATAGTGCATAGCTCCCTCTAGTGGACGCTCACTGACCTTCTTGAATCCAACTCTTGTGCTAATGTTACCAACTCAAAGAGAATTAGTAAATTTTATTCTTAGTCATGACTACCTGGAACTGGTGAATTTCTTAGCTGTGTGCCAATACAGCCCAATCATATCTCATCTTGTCTTATAAAGGTTAGAGTTGATTTAGCCAGACTGGTGTTCTCATGAGTTGGTACTGTGCCCTGCCACTCAGAGATACATAGTGAGTGCTGAGGTCGTTGTCTCAGCTCTCACTATGTGCTGAGACTTTGAAAGAGGGTTAATGTCAGTGAATTGTCAAAAGGACTTGGAGTGGTGCTGCCACCATGAGAGGACAATGCTTTTAAACTAAATCTCAAAGAACCTTGTTTGTTGGCGAGGAGAGAAAAATATCACGTGCAGACATCTGGCTCTTGTTCATTTATTTCTTTATGGAGAAAAGAACACAACATAATTAGACAGAGCATCAGTTTTCATGCAGACTGCTTAAGCCATTTGTTGTCCAAATCTTGGATGCGTTACTGCTTTGTATTCTTTAAATACAGCTTCACTAAGAGTTACAACTGACTGCCATCATCAATAAAATGTTGACAATGTTTTGGACTAGACTAGAAGAACACTAAAACTTTGATCAAAGGCTAATACATAATTTCATCCGAAGGGTGCACGTGGCAGAGTGGTTAGCACTCTTGCCTCACAGCAGGAAAGTGTTTTTTTTTTTAAATAAATGAGCTGAAGTGAAGGAGTGTAAACTTACAGAGAACACCACGTCGTAGTCTGCTCCAGTAAAAGGCTCATCTGTTAGGTCTTCAAAGTAGTCGGCAAGAGCATCTAGCGTCTCCTCAGCCAGCTTCTCATACGCCGGCTCTGACAGTGAGCTGTAGACAGTACACACTCTAAAATCACACATTTCTACAAACAGGAAACTTCTCTGACAGGAGCTTGTGAACTGCAGGTTTTCAGCATGACTCCATTGACTGGAGCAGGTGACCGGCAACAGAGCCGTCTGCTCCATCTCTTCTTTGTAATAAACTTATTACTGGACATTGCAGCTGGACCTGCAATGTCCAGTTTTACATGTACATGAAGCTGAATAAAAAAATTGTTAGAGTGTAAAGTAGCCCAAAGACAAAAGAAAAATTTTACTTGCAGAAAAGACAAAAAACTATTTTCTATTGCATTTAAGAACGCACTTGTGTTTTTTTTTTTATGACAACTTGTTTATGCCACTGTCGGTTTGGTTCAGAGAAGGGAATGAGTAGAAATTATTTAGTCTTAATGAGTGTAACAAAGCAGTGGTTACCTTAAGTTCACAGAACTTGTCACATGAAGTCTTCTCCTCCATGATCTACCCTCCAGTGTGTCCTTTACACTCTGACAGAAACACATTCAGGTCAGATACCAACACAGCTTAGCACCGAGAACACACACCTTTCCCCACACACACACCTTTCCCCACACACACACCTTTCCCCACACACACACACACACACACACACACACACACACACACACACACACACACACACACACACACACACACACACACACACACACACACGAGACAAGCTCGCTTGTCTCGAGAGTTCTTCCATCTCTTCATGCACTCCGCTACATCTAAACCCACGTTGGAGAAGGCTGTATTTCCTCACTTCTTCAATTAATCGCTCGGTCACTTTGTCAATTTCCATGTTGGCTCTTCACTGAATTTCGAAATTTAAAAATGGATCCGGATCATTCCGGAAATGCGTAGAATGAAACGTGATACTACCAAAGCGACAAATCACAGTTCTTGCCGATTTATACCTCTGCGTCGGGTGCGCGTAGAAGGTACGGCGTAGCATATGCAGTGGCGTGTACCATACGCTGTACCCTGACGCGCACCTCCTCAAAAATATAACTACGTGTCGCGACGACGCGAACCGCAAGATCTGTGATTGGTCGGCTTGGTAGTATCACGTTTCCTCCTACGCATTTCCGGAATGATCTTCTGCACTCTGGACCGCCCACCATTTTTAAATTCCGAAATTCCGAAATTCAGTGAAGAGCCGACATGGAAATGGACTAAGTTACCGAGCGATTAATTGAAGAAGTGAGGAAATACAGCCATCTCCAACAAGGATTTAGAAGTAGCGGAGTGCACGAAGAGATGGAAGAACTCTCAAGGCAAGTACGTTCGTCTCCTTAAATTACTTGCCTCAAGGAGCGGGGATCCAGGAGGAAAAACAATCCCAGCATTTTATATATTCCTATCTTGGCTGGCACCTCATGTAAAACATCTGCTTAAATAATGCACGTTCTTTTATGTACCTCTATTGTGTTTCGGTTAGCTAACTTAACTAGCAATGCTACCACATGGGGTATTGATTTTTTTTGCAAAAATAATATACATGTGAGTCAAAAAGCATGTGTAATAGGTTGTAATTATATGTAATGGGTTGTATTTATGTAATATAGATTGTAATTTTATTTGGCTTACAGAAAATACAAATGCAACAATTTAGTATTTGCAATGTAATAATATGCTGTTATTATAGCTCTATTTATCTTTGACTTAACACTGAATGCATCATCTTTTATGTATAACTTATACTATTTGCTATTTCTTATATAATCACAGGATGGGACTGATACCAGCTCAAACTCCACTGGTTTATCGGATGTGAGACCTCCAGCCAACAGCGATGATGACCGATTACCAAGTGGTAGCCCCCATCACCAGCCAT